>JAYJMF010000066.1:2591888-2601934 GCA_036873715.1 Salvia sclarea
ATTATTCTCTTTTACTAAATAAATTCTTTTCTAATATAAATTTATGAATATCGAATAAATTCTAAAATTTTTCTTCCCCCTTACTGACACCGGTTCTTCAATTATTTCTTTCTAATTTCATCTATAAATTTCCAAAAAATTATCAGAAAAATCTTAAGCTCTTAAGGATGCAAATGCCCTTATTAATTATTCTTAATCACTAATTATTGGTAATTAAATCTTCAGGATACTACAGATTGGTGGAAATGGAAGGAAGCAATTGAAGTAGAGCTCAACTCACTAACTAAAAGAGATGTTTTTGGCTCTGTAGTACGTACACCCGAAAATATTATTCTAGTAGGATACAAATGGGTGTTTGTACGAAAGAGAAACGAGAATAATGAGTGGTGAGATATAAAGCGAGATTAGTAGCTCAAGGATTTTCGCAGAGACTCGGAATTGACTTTGATCAAACATATTCTCCTGTTTTAGATGGCATAACGTTCCGCTACTTGATATCTCTGGCATCAACTATGAATTTGGAAATGCGGTTAATGGACGTCGTGACCGCATATTTATATGGATCACTAGACGCTGATATTTATATGAAAATCCCCGAAGGATTCAAAATTTCTAAACTAAAGGAAAACGAAAATCGCGACATGTATAGTGTTAAATTACAAAGGTCGTTATACGGTTTAAAACAATCGGGAAAAATATGGTATAATCGGCTAAGTGAATTCCTCTTGAAGAAGGAATATGTAAACAATGATGTATGCCCTTACATGTTTATCAAAAGGTATCATTTCTGTCTATGTTGATGACATAAACATAATCGGAACACGCAAAGAGGTTGAGGAAGCAAGCTCGTGCTTAAAGACGGAGTTTGAAATGAAAGATTTGGGTAAAACCAAGTTTTGTCTCGGCCTGTAGATCGAGCATTTCCCATAAGGAATATTTTTACACCAGTCAACTTATGTAAATAAGATTTTACATTGATAAATCACATCCAATTAACATACTAATGGTTGTTCGATCACTAGAAGTGAATAAGGACCTATTTAAACTTAAAGAAGATGTCGGAGAAGTTTTAGGACCAGAAGTTCCTTACTTAAGTGCTATTGGGCACATCTTTATCTCACAAACAGCACGAGACCAGATATTGCATTTGCAGTTAACTTGCTAGCAAGATTCAGTGTTTTTCATACCCGGAGGCACAAGAATGGTGTTAAACATATTCTTCGTTATCTACAAGGTACAAAAGATCTTGGTTTGTTTTATCAAAGAAACCAAGACATGATATTGGTAGGCTACTCGAATGTTGACTATTTATCTGATCCCCACAATGCTAAATCCTAAACTGGTTATATTTTTCTCTGTGGTGGTGCAGTTATTTCTTGGAGATCTGTTAAACAGACTCTAGTTACTACCGAACCACTCAGAGCTTATCGCTTTACATGAAACCGCTAAAGAATGTGTATTGTTACGATCATTGATACAACACATTAGCGGGTCTTGCGGTATTGTGATGAATGAGAACTCTCCTACTGTCCTATAAGAGGACAATGCAGCTTGTATTGCACAATTGAATAGTGGGCATGTTAAAGGAAATTTAACAAAGCATATGTTACCTATGTTCTTTTACCCACATGAGCTCCAGAAGAGCGGTGAAATTGCAATACAGAAAATTCTCTATAGTGATAATCTTGCAAATTTATTCACACAATCTCTTCCTACGTCAACTTTTGAAAAGTATGTCTATAATATTGAAATACGTAGACTTGGAAGATTATTATCTTCAGGGGGAGCGAATATTTCAAATATTATACCCTGAAGGTCTACATTACGCCTTGAAGGCTACTTTGTTGTACTCTTTTTCTTTATCAAGTTTTTTTCATTGGGTTTTCTTGGTGAAGGTTTTTAATGAGGCAACAAATAATACACATATGTATGCGGATAACATGTACTCTTTTCCTCAACTGTTTTTCTTTTTTTCTCCCGTAAAGTTTTCCAACGAGGTTTTTAATGAGACATGAACATCACGCAGTAATGTCTAAGGGAGAGTGTTATAATATAATGGATATTACTAAAAGGAATTAGTTTTTCTCTTTTATTATTTCATTTATTGTAATTATATATTCCCTTCATCTCTATCTTGGATTGATTAATGAACAGAACGGGATCATATTGAGAAGTACTTTTTTTTTTCTCTGTGCCTGTATCTTCTTCCTTCTCTATTTTTTATGTTCTTATAGTTGAAATATGTGGATCGTGGATCACTTTGCAATGTATTTTTTTTTTCTTCTAAAACTAAAGGAATGAAAAAAGGAGGAGAGGTTTCCGAAATAATTAACCGGTAGTAACCAGTTTGTCCGCTGTCCATCTCTCATTTCATTTCTACTGACTCAACCTTCCCTTCCCCCACTCGCCTGGTTATCTCAACTCTCTCGCTCTACTTTCTCTCACATCACCTATTACTATTAGCAAAGCGTTCCCCCCCCCCCTCTCCCCCCCCCCAAAAAAAAAAAAAATCCATCTGCTAATTCTCATGCGCCTACCTCTCGCAATTCTTGCTCTTTGCGCGACTTCGTTATGTTTTGCACCGAGGAAATGAGAGATCTGTGTTGAAATTAACGTCAAAACAAATGGCCGCATCCGAGGCCTCGATCAAGGGCTGCAATTCCGGCAACGCAGATGGTTTTTTGCCGCAACTTTTATTTTTTGTGTAATTGGTGGTTACTTCGTTTGACTCACAAATTGTGCCTTGTTCTGTGCAGCGGATGCTGAGAGGGCGTTGTACACAGAGCTATGGAAGGCCTGCGCCGGCCCCTTGGTCACCGTACCTCGTGAAAACGAGCTCGTCTTCTATTTTCCTCAGGGTCACATAGAACAGGTTTTTTTCTTTTTCAGTTTTTTCTTTTCGGGGAAAAGCAATTAAAATCGTTTTTTAGGTTTTGTAAGCGAGTGAACTGTTTAGTTTGATCTAAATTGTTCACTGTTTCTCTGATTTCTGCACTTTGTAGCATTATTAACGTGAAATTTAATGTTGTTGATAAGCTTAAAGAGATTTTTAATAGGTGGAGGCATCGACTAATCAAAGTGCAGACCAGCAGATGCCTGTGTATAATCTACCTTCTAAGATTCTTTGCCGTGTAGTTAATGTCAGCTTAAAGGTATTTTTTGAGTTTTTTTATTGAATTTATCTGCACACTTTTCCTAGATTATGGGGATCTGTTTGCGGGTTTTAGTGTGTACTTATTTCTTCTGTGATAGGCTGAACCTGATACCGATGAGGTGTTTGCTCAAGTTACTTTACTGCCGGTGCCTAATGTAAGTTGAGTCCCTGGTGCTGTACATGAATTTTGGTGTGGGTTTTTCTTATACCTTACTCTAGTGAGATTTGCTTTTCCAGCAAGATGAGGATACCGTAAAAAAGGAACCTCTTCCAGTGCCACCACCGCGGTTTCACGTCCATTCTTTTTGCAAGACTCTTACTGCTTCTGATACAAGCACCCATGGGGGCTTCTCAGTGCTCAGACGGCATGCAGATGAATGTTTGCCACCTCTGGTTAGGATGAATCCAGCTTAACTTGTAAAATGGCCTTTGGGCTTGTCGTTGCGGTGTTGCTGATGGGTTGGTTATTCTTTTGTTGTGACAGGACATGTCGCGGCAACCCCCAACACAGGAATTAGTGGCCAAGGATTTGCATGGAAACGAGTGGCGGTTCAGGCATATATTTCGCGGTAAATATTGTTGTGATCTCTTTTCTTACTTAATCACAGTTCCTTATGATATGGAACCATGTCTGCCATTTGAGAGTTGATCTTCTTTTAATAAACCAAATGCACAAAAAATATTTTGTTTCAACCACCACTGTTTTGTTTTCGGTAGATTAAAAAAGCCGTGTTTCTTCTTATTTTATTTAAAACGTGACTGTGTGATCATTGTGATGCGATTGGTGTCTTTCTTAGTATGATAACTTTTTTTGAGGTAATACACATGTCGGCTTATTGCTGCTCGGATAGTAAATTTGTTAATTTGGTTTATTGCTCATTTCTAGGCCAACCGCGTCGCCACCTCCTCCAGAGTGGTTGGAGTGTCTTTGTGAGCTCCAAGAGGCTTGTTGCTGGGGATGCCTTTATATTTCTGAGGTTTGATTACTTGCTTCCCGTGTCTCCAGCATTTTGATTATACATCGTAATTTAGCCTTAATGAGTTCAATATTCTTTCAGAGGAGAGAATGGGGAGCTGCGTGTTGGAGTTAGACGTGCTATGAGACAACAGGGCAATGCTCCATCATCAGTCATATCCAGCCACAGTATGCATCTTGGTGTTCTGGCAACAGCTTGGCATGCCATTAAGACTAAGACCATGTTTATTGTATATTACAAGCCTAGGTACGTGACTTGATATCCTCCCTCCCTTGTCTCATGTCCTTGACTCTAGGACCTGATTGCTAGATCCTTATAATTACTTCTAAATTAATTACGTCAAACTATATTTGACACACTCTATAGTTTCTTTCCCTGTCAATAATATTGAATGTGTTGTAGGATCTGCATAACACTGATATGGCCAGTACAATTTGCCAAAACAGTAGTTTTGATATATTATTATGAATAAGGTTAAATATCACTTTAAACCCTGAACTTTACCCACTTTATCAAAATGTCCTGAACTTCTAATATTTAGCAAAAAATACCCTGTGTTCCTTTTTCGACTCTGGAAGCCTTGAATAATGGAGAAAAGTGTATACTTGGGTTTCTCAACGAGTCAGAAAATGAAAGCTGGATATTTTGAAGAAGAATCAAATTTTCGACGTGATACTTAGTTTCTCAGCCAACCTGAAAATGATCACGGGATATTTTTGATAAAAAGATGATAGATTGAGGTTTAAAAAATTACTAGTATTTTTTAAAGTTCAGGATGTTTTTGATAAAAAGCTGATAGTTTGGGGTTTTAAAAAATATTTGTTGAAGTTCAGGACATTTTTGATAAAGTGAGTATAGGTCAGGGTTTAAAATGATATTTGCCCTATGCCCCTATGAATAAAGTACTAACTTGTTTAAGCATTTGTTTTCTTATTTCTGGTATCCAAAAGTACGGGCTACACCTGAACAAGGTGCTGTCATTATTGGTATCGGTGTATTAGTGATAAAATTGATTATTTTACCTTCATTGTTTGTTACAGGACCAGTCCTGCTGAATTTATTGTCTCCTATGATCAGTACATGGAATCTGTTAAAAACAATTATTCGATAGGAATGAGATTTAAAATGAGATTCGAAGGTGAAGAAGCTCCAGAGCAGAGGTATTCTACTGAATAATGATCTGTGATTTCAAATTTCTTAATGAAGTATTTAATATTTTCTTAATTTGAAATGTAATTATGCAGGTTCACCGGAACTATTGTTGGTACTGAAGATGCAGATCCAAAAAGGTGGCCAGAATCAAAATGGAGATGCCTGAAGGTACCATCGATGAAGCTTTTGGACCAACATGTCCCCAGGTTTTTCTAATGTTAATCTCAACAACACATCCTGGAATGACCTCAATTCTTTTTTAAAGGTCCGATGGGATGAAACTTCTGCAATTGTTCGACCTGAGAGAGTCTCCCCCTGGAAAATAGAACCTGCTCTTTCTCCTCCTACACTAAATCCACTTCCAGCATCCAGACCAAAAAGGCCTCGATCAAGTGTTCTTCCATCATCCCCCGACTCATCTGTCCTTACTAGGGAAGGTTGTCCATAATTTTACGTACTGCTTTATGTTTTCTTCCACTACTGGTGCATTTTGTTTATATCCAGTGATTTAAAATCCATTAAATCGGTCGTCCGTGATGTTAGGTCCATCTAAAATGACAACAGACCCTTCAACTGCAAATGGGTTTCCAAGGGTCTTGCAAGGTCAAGAATTGGCGACCTTGAGAGCAACTTTTGCTGAAAGCAATGAGTCAGAGTCTACTGAGAAGCCATTACGGAGGAATCCCTCACTAGATGAGGAGAAAAATGATGTAGGTTCTGATTCAAAAACATATGGATCAGAAAAGTGGTTACCTCTTGGGAGGGCTGAAACCTCTTTCACGGATCTATTATCTGGTTTTGGTTCACAAAATGCGCCTCGAGATATCTGTATGCCTCATGTTGATCAAGTGACACCAAAGCGACTAGCTCAAGAACACGACACAAAGTTTAGCATGATTGGTAATATCTGGTCTACAATGCCTTCTGGTCTCTCACTTAATCTGATGGATTCTGGCTTGAAAGCACCTAGTCAAGGCACCGATACACATGGGGATCCTAGATATGGTGCTTTTAGAGAGTTTTCCTTGACTTCAGATCATAGAAGTGACAATCAACAATCAAACTGGTTGATGCCTCCACCTGTTTCACCGTACCTTCACATGCAATCTGCTGACTCAAGAGAATTGATGACTAGGCCTGGATTTGTGCAACCACAAGACAGTAATAAGCCGAAGGATGGGAACTGTAGGCTATTCGGTATACCACTTGTTAGTAATTCCACATCATTGGATGATGTATTGTCACACAAAAGTGCTATAATTGAGCCATCAGCTCATATGCAGCATCGGATGCATTTCCACCAATTTCCTGTAGCCGAGTCTGATCAATCAAAGGGCTCAAAAGTGGCTGATAATCCATTGGCCAGCTGTGAGCGGGAGAAGCAAATTCAGTCCTTCCATCCAACAGCTAAAGATATAGAAAGCAGAACTCATTCTGGTTCAATACGAAGCTGTACTAAGGTTTGTCTCTGAGAAACCATAGTCATCTGCATTCCTGCTTTCACTTATGCAGACTTTTCTCTTTACATTTTTAATCAAAAACATTTATGAGGTCTTAACACTGAGCAGGTTCATAAGCAGGGCACTGCCCTTGGTAGGTCTGTGGATCTTGCCAAATTTGACGACTACAATGAGTTGATTGCTGAATTGGATAACCTTTTTGAATTTAATGGTGAGCTTAAGGCACATAACAAGAATTGGCTTGTTGTGTATACTGACGATGAGGAGGATATGATGCTCGTTGGAGACGATCCTTGGGAGTAAGATATATTTCAAATCCCCTGATTAGTGCAATCTGCTGCTGTTTGCTTATCGTAATGGCTCCCTTTTTCTTTTATGAGCAGAGAATTTTGTGGAATGGTTCATAAGATCTTGATACTCACAAAAGAGGAGGTGCAGCGAATGAATCCAGGGACCTTCAATTTAAAAGGGGAAGAGAACTCGTCAGTTGCAGAAGGCACAGATGCTAAAGAGACGCAGAATCTGCCAACTTCGTCGTCTGGTCCAGATGATTGCTAGTTTTCCACCTCTCCACTGGTACTTTCTTGCCTTTTCTAAATAGGTTTCTGTTGGAGCATATTCTTTTCTAAATAGGTTTCTAAATATACTTTAAATTGAAAAGAGCACTAAAGGTTTCTTATGATTGGTGTAAGCTTTTCCCCTAACTTGTTTCTTATGCACTCGAGACAGATATTCTGTAACCCGTGTAGCTGTTGAAGGAGATCGTATTGCTCCAAACCATCTAATTGGATTTTGGGGACTTTAGAAGAGAGACGCGGATATGAAGCTTTGAATCGAATTTATGGATGTGGATGTGGTTTTTTAGAGTTTGCAATTTTGGACTCCCATCATTCCGGTGCCAATCTATGGTGCAAGGTAGTAGTATGTTTTATACATTATGTATTTAACACGTCATGAGAGCATATGAAATCTGCAAGCAACCACCTCACCTATGTAAATAGCCATTTAAATTTCCCAGCAACCATCCATGTAATTAAGAGGTCGATATACAGCTTGTTATGTCTGCAGGCTGAATCAAATGATTGAAAGTAGTGTATTGTTGCTTCATTAATATTGACCGGAAGGTATTAGTATTAACGTAGGGTAAAACAAAGTATGTTGGCTTGATTGACAACCCTAGTAGTATATAATCTTGAAGATGAGTTTGTTTTGGTGGTTGAGTATGCAAATTCCAACAACCTCATTGCTTTGGTTTCGGTTAACCAACTGAAAAACCAGAAAGAAAAAGAAATGGGTTTAAAAGGAAGTTAGGAAAATGCCAAGGTGCCAACCCACACAGCACACTGTTTATGGTTACCGGAGGGAGGTCGAACAAGAATGACGATGATTTTTCCAACTTCTGAATATGGATCTCTCTCTCTCTCTCTGGATTTGGAATTTGGATCTATTGCACCTAAGATTTTCCTATTCTGCTGTAAAACTTTTCTTTTTATTCTGTAATCTAATATCATGTCTTTGTTTAGGACTGAATCTATGGTCTCCAAAAATGTGTACTTTCACTATGACAGCCGGCTAATCCAAAAGGATGACTTGGTCGGAGTTGTGTTCGAGATGGGGAATTAAAAAGGTGGTGAAGAAAGGGGCATGGGGTTGTCGTTTCATACATTTCAAAGCGATAACTTGTATTCTAGTAAGCATAAGGATATGAAGGATCAAAGTAGAAAATTAATTACATATTAAAGTCACATTAGAACGATTTGATCAAAAGAGGTTACTTGGCTGAAGGAGAGGACTTGCGGACAACATTAATATTATCCAGTGTGCTTGCATCTGAATAATGTGTTATATATATAGGTAGGGATTATTAGGATTCCTCTTGAAACTAATAACTAGGATTGAAATATAACATTAGTATTGAAAAATAAAAATTATGTCGAAGGTGTAACTAATCAAAGCATTATTGTATACATAAAAAAGTATAATTATAAAAAAGCATTATTTAGTATATACGAAAGCATCATTAAATCTAGAGAATCAAGCTTGACCGTCCATCAATCAAGATCAACGAATCAGATTAGATCCTAGTTAACAATTTTAGGAGATATCTTAAATGATCCTCTTCCTATATATATAGTATATTGGGTTCTTATAGAACCATTCCCTTAAGAAAAGGGAATGGATAGATGACTGACACATGGGGCTGTCCAAAAGATCCCTTTTAAAATAACATGGAGGGGCACAACTGTAATTTTCAATTTTTTTTTTTGGTAGCAAATAATCGTGTATGATTTTGGTGTAAAATACGCATTGTTATGTTGAAAAACATCTATCATTCTGTTGTAAACATGTAGCGTTCTATTTTACAATACATATTGTTCTGTTACAGTATTCGTTTTATATTATGCATTGTTCTGTTGTAAAACATGCAGTGTTTTGTAATGATGTGTTCAAATTTACAATACACATTGTTTTGTTGCAGTATTCTATTTTATAATATACAGTGTTTTGTTTTATAATATGCATGGTTCCATGTTACCATATGCATTTTTCTCTTTTACTCTATGCATTGTTCTGTATTAGCATATGCATTGTTCTGTATGTGTTCTGTATTAGCATATGCATTGTTCTGTATGTGTTCTGTATTATTGTATGCATTGTTCTATATTACCATATGCATTGTTCAGTATTACCATATGTATTGTTCTGTTTTGTATTACCGTTATGTATTTTTCTATTTTACCTTATGTGATGTTCAATTTTAATAACAATTTCCAGCGAATTTTTCTCAACAATTCCACCACCCCCTTCTCCAATTTCCGTCGAATTTTGTCTTCTTCTCCAATTTTTGCCGTACACTTCCATAAACTATCCATATCTCTCAATCTCTCAATCTTCTATCAAAAGAAGAAGAAGAAGAAGAAGAAGAAGAAGAAGAAGAAATGTAGCAGGATTGGACCAATATTTTATGAGGATACTACGTGTCGCTCATCCACCTTTCTCCCTCCATCTCACTAAACACCTTTCCATTTCGAGCCGTCCCATTAGTAATGGCACAAGCCTAAAAAGGAAATAAATTTGCCTAAAAAAATTAGTCAATAAAAGCGGCTACACCACTTTACACACGAAAACACCACTTTCTTAATCTTCTTGCCCAAAAGTAGATGTCATGTTTAGTGGGGCGAAGGGAGTACTACCTAAGGGAAGTAGACCTATATGATCTCCTCTCTCTCTCTCTCTCTCTCTCTCTCTCTCTCTCTCTCTCTCTCTCTCTCTCTCTCTCTATATATATATCTCTCTCTATCT
>JAYJMF010000066.1:2602448-2615661 GCA_036873715.1 Salvia sclarea
AACAGGCTCTCTGTGATATGGAATTCTAAGCTTAGGATTTAGAAATTACAGGCTTAGAAAGGTAAGAGAACAGTATGTTTTGACACTTAGACTTGAGTTCTCTTCTTCGACTCGCACTGAATAAGGCTTGGTAGATTTTTGAATTTCGCAGAGGTTCAGCTTAGTGCTTTGAGTCGGTAACCTTCAAAGGTTGGATGAAGTCCTCTATTTATAGGCATCTTCAAAAATAGATTCATTGGAGGAGATCTTCTCTTCAAAGTTTCCATTGTGAGATAGATGAACAGGAGGACTTCTGCAGCTTGATCTTCTTTCTTTTCTTCGAGTAGCTCCAGAAATAGGAGTAAGGAGGTAGGACGAGGACTTTCTCCAATAAGGTATGGCTTCCGCGCCAAACCAGGAGAAAGGACGATCTTCAAATCTTCTGCATTTAATGATGTTGACTTTCCTCGTAGCGTGGACAAGCTAAAGTCTTCAATCCGTCTTTCATTAAACTGAACTACTTAAAACTTCGTCACTTTAGTCCGCCTTTCTAGACTGACCTTCTCGGGACTTCGTCATTCCGAAGTGAGGTTTCATTTTGTCTGACCTCTTCTTGGACTTTGTCAATTTACGAAGTCGAGGTTCAGCTCGTCTTTTTTATGATACTGACCTAGTCAAGGCTTTGTCACTTCATCGAGGTGAGAATTCAGTATCGTCAAGCTGCTTTACTTCAGTATATCATACTTCAGTATCATATACTTCAGTCTTACATACTTCAGTCGAAGTGAGAGCCAATCTAGAGCTCTTCATACTTCAGTTTTGCACTCTTCAGTTTTGATCTTCAGTCTTCAGCATCTTCAGTCTTTAGCATCTTTAGACAACTCGCTATTCTAAAGACCAAAACATGTAGGTCTTCTAAAAGTTCTAAGGCAATACATCATGGGGTTTTGGATTATTAAAACAACTCAACACATAACATATATTTTTCCAACACCCTATGACTATGATACATGTGATTACTCATTAAAATACCAATGTATAATTGTGCAATCCTTTGAGTTTTGATATATGGAAATTGTTAAAATAATTCTTAAATGACTACGTTTAAATTGAACACATGGATCCGAAAGTTGGAGTTCCCATTAAGGAAACTCTTATTGGTGAATTGGCGGTAACGGACTTCGCTGTTGAAAATATGTAATTATAAATGAATTCATGAGAGTATCTATCTCTTGGGGAAAATGGAGGGAAAAGAAAACAAAAGAATGAATCTAACCAGATTTTCATATAAAATTAATCATCATATCTATAACATGTTATTATATGTAGTACTTAACGTGTATGGTTTGATCCTCCCCCACACTCCGAAAGGGACAATAATAAATTACCTAGAAAAATATGAAAATGTTGTTGAGAAATATCAAGGCCTAATATTCGACGATAATTTCCGACGAAATTTGTCTATATAAATGGGGATGGAGAAAAATAGTTGACAAATTGTGGTGGCGTATAGAAGTAGGCCTTTTCCTAATCCGAAGAAAACAAAAGAAAGTAGGCCCATTATTCTTTGATATTTGGAACACCCAAATTTCTTGGATATTATCTGGTGGCCGCAGTCACTCCACAACTCTCGCTCTCTTGCCCTTTGCTTTATTCTTATTTTTATTTGTTTTAACAACAGAAATCAATAAAATCACAAAACTCGTCAAACTTCTTTTTTCACACACCATGCTTGAATCAAGAAACTGAATAACAAAAATCATGTTCAGATTTTAACAAATGCGAAAACACTCACTTACACCTTGGCTTAGAAAGGGTAGTAAACATTTTGTTGGAGATATATAAGATAACTTATCCATCAATTAAGTACGTAGATGTTCCGTATAACTATTATTAACATTAGTAATCATAAGTCACAATCAAAATAACCCAACTAAACACAAATTCACATTATCATGTCATATTGACATCGAAACAAATTATTACTTTTATAATAAAGTATACTTGCGCACACCAATACTCGATTATTGTCACATTAGAATATTCACCATACAGATCCCACATTTATATAATATAGCTAGAGATAACAATTCAACATGAAATCATGAACTAAACCAAATTTTAGATCAAAATAACACAAAATTTCTAAATTGAAAAAATTCGGTGTGATTGGCCTAAATAAAATATAGCCCAAGTTTGATTGAATTGATCCGAAAATCGAGTTGGTTTACACAATTAATCAAAATTTTAATTGTCACATAATTTTTAAACCTCATTCCTTTGCTTCTAGATTTGACAGTGAGATTTTGTTTCAAATACTTGGGAAAATGTTTGAGTTTTACCTTCGAAAGTTGTAATCGTCATTTGATATCTATTTATTTATATTCCAAGGCTTTAATAACAAATACTTTGATGTGATTTTTTCGAAGAAAACGAGAGAATATACGTTTACAATCTTTCTAACCTTATTCATTTTTAATGTCGGTCGAAATTGTAACGGCATACATTGTATCATTTAATATAAGGTCAAATATTTTGATCGAGAAAATACAAACTAATTTTTGTAATAAGAATAACATTGTTGAGCAATTTTAGATATACTAATATTTTTTTAAAATTTTATGATCGTACAAGCTAGCCCAAAATCTAAGATAGGGTGAGAATCATAACTTTTTAGTTTAAAAATATAATTTTTTCGATTGTTTTGAATACTAAAATTTGATGAACCGGATAGATTGACATCCTATCACTCATTTCCATATGCCATGAGACTAATGTGAATGGAATAGTATTATTTACTTTTTCATACAACAATCAATTTTCATTTTGTTTTAGTTTCAAAAAAGAACAGGAAAAAGAAAACCAAATTCGTGTTCTTCTTTCACATTTTGTTCCCATCTTTTAACTTCCAACATAGAAAAAAGCAACCAATAAAAAATTGGAAAATAGGGGCAAAATAGGTAAAACAAGATACTCCAACCTACCACAATAATCTACTCCTGAAGTAGCTGAATCCACGCATTAGAAAGTTGTACATCTGTATTCTCATCTTCTAGTAAATGTACAACTATTCTATGCACGTTAAAAATACTTCCATCCAAATAATAGTGCAGCGCAAGATAAATCCAACTGATGCCGTTAGATATTCTAACTTTCGAATCTAACGGCTATGATTAGCCTCTTGAGATATTTTCCTCTGTGTGCCGGTGCTTTGTAGAAAATGGTAGTAGCGTATAAGAAATCAGAAACGTAAAGTCAGTAAATAAGAGAAAATAAAAAAATCAAAGAAGAGAGAGATAGAGATAGAGAGAGGCTATTATCGATTTATCATCCACATTTATCTATATATCTCTTGCATATCGGCATTTGAGCTCGTGAAAATCCGGCCGACTAAATTTAGGGTGCCTCTTCTTTCTCTCTCTAGAAAACGGAAGGGACCCTTTTCCTACCTTATTTATCAATTTTATCCTCTTTTTGTTGGATTAGTGTATCTGCGATTGCGTTTTTCGTTCATTTAGGTGAGATATTCTTCTTCTTCACCTGATTTATCGATGTAAGCTCCGGTTTAATTTTATGGGTTTTTGTGTCCAATTAATTTGAGGCTTTTCTGAAAAACCTGGTCTTTGTTTATGTTGCTTGCGAGCGGTGAAATTTTGTGATTGGAAATTAGTGTTCTTTGCGTCAATTGATTGCTTTTGGATAAGGCTAGGATTGGTAAGGGAATTTGGTAGTATTGCTTGCTATTACTACGAATCCGTAATTAAATTGTGTTATTCACTGTTTGTTGCTAAGATTTGAGCTTACTTGTATTTGAATTTGGATAGGATAAAATCTTGATCGTGTTTCAGCTGTGGGCTAAAGTATATTCTTTTGCTTGTAGAAAAAGTTCAATTCTTGTTGATTAATATTTCTTTCTTGAGTATGGATTGTGGATTTGTTGATTTATGTATATTGATTGCATATTGATCAATCAAGTGCTGGTATACCAAGACCTGTTGAAACATTTTTTTCTAGCACAACTCTTGCGCTTCAGCTAGCTATCTAACTGCTTTTGATGCTATATATGCAGTCCTTTGGAGGTAAACATGGCACGTGTTTTAGTTCAATCGACCAATTTGCCATCTTCAGTTGGTTTGGTAAATAATGGGCAATTTGAAGGATCGAGCAAAAACAAGAAAGCATCTACGATGCTCTGCTGTACAAAGTCTGTTCCTGCGAGAGTGAGGAGTTACTCAGGTCTCCGAGGAGCTAATGCCTTGGACATGTTGGTGAGGAAAAGCGGCCAGACGCTCCAATCGAAGGTTGCGTCAGCCACCTTTGGCAAGCGAGGGAAGAAACAACAACGAATGGCGCCACGGGCAATGTTCGAGCGGTTCACGGAAAAAGCAATTAAAGTCATCATGCTTGCACAGGAAGAGGCTAGACGGCTTGGGCATAACTTTGTTGGCACAGAACAGATCTTGCTGGGGCTTATTGGTGAGGGCACTGGTATTGCTGCGAAGGTCCTTAAGTCTATGGGGATAAATCTCAAGGATGCACGTGTAGAGGTTGAGAAAATAATTGGACGTGGTAGTGGGTTTGTGGCTGTGGAGATACCTTTTACGCCCCGTGCAAAGCGTGTCTTAGAACTCTCATTAGAGGAAGCCCGTCAGCTTGGTAATTTCCTTTGCACTTTCCTGTTTCTATTTTTGTATCAAGTTCCAATGCTTTCCCATATTGATTTTGAGTTCATGCTTTCCCAGCAACATTGATTATGTTCCTTTTTTAAGCTTTAGCCTTTTGAATCTGTTCACTGTGGTCGTCTAAGTTTTCATGCTGGTTGGTTCAGGTCACAATTACATTGGATCGGAGCACTTATTGTTGGGATTGCTCCGTGAGGGTGAAGGTGTGGCAGCTCGTGTCCTTGAGAATTTAGGTGCCGACCCCAGCAACATTAGAACTCAGGCAAGTATTTCTTCCTCTTTTCTGCACTGGACATAGTCTTTGTAATTTGGAAACTAAATTCTTCTGGCTGATTAGGTTATTAGAATGGTGGGTGAAAGCGCTGAGGCCGTTGGAGCTGGTGTCGGAGGTGGGAGCTCGGGGAACAAGATGCCTACGCTGGAGGAGTATGGCACCAATTTGACCAAGCTAGCGGAGGAGGTGATACTTTTCTCCAGTTCTATATCTCTTATATTAGAATATTATTGGGGCAACCTGAAGCTAAAATCCTCTTGATTATTTTAGGGTAAGCTGGACCCAGTTGTCGGAAGGCAGGAGCAAATTGAGCGCGTAACTCAAATTTTGGGACGTCGCACCAAAAATAACCCATGTCTCATTGGAGAACCAGGAGTTGGGAAAACGGCCATTGCTGAGGGCCTCGCTCAGAGAATTGCCACTGGGGATGTTCCAGAGACAATTGAGGGGAAAAAGGTTAGCTAGTTGACAGCATTATGATGAGAACTACTTATAACATATATGCTGGTCGCTGAATAATTATGTGGAAGTTGACAAAGCTTCAGACTATGCACATACTAAAAAATAACTATATGAAATAGTGTATACGGTGATGATAATGATGGAACATGGATATCATTGGAAGGGGAACTTTAATTTGCTGCTGCATTTGTTTTATCATTTTGTTCTGATGTTCGTATGTTTCCATTGATTTTCTTTAAGCATTGAATGTTTGTTTTGGTTTATATCAGGTTATAACTCTAGATATGGGACTTCTTGTTGCTGGGACGAAGTATCGTGGTGAGTTTGAAGAAAGATTGAAGAAGCTTATGGAGGAAATTAAGCAGAGTGATGAAATCATTCTCTTCATCGATGAGGTGCATACATTGATTGGAGCAGGAGCTGCAGAAGGGGCAATTGATGCTGCAAACATATTGAAGCCTGCTTTGGCTCGTGGTGAATTACAGGTAAGCTGAGAATATATGAGGGAACGAGAGCTTAATGATGTAAAATATGCCCTACTTTGATCACATCCACTCTTTTTTAGGTGTATTTAAGCTAATCCAGTGTTTAACTGATGAAATCCCATTTAGCAAAACTGATTTCATGTTTCTAAGATGCATTTCACCGTGTGCTCTTTTTTCCAGAGAGAAGTATTTCCTTATTAACACCGACCATGATCTACTTTCAGTGTATAGGTGCCACTACACTTGATGAGTACCGGAAACACATTGAGAAGGACCCTGCACTTGAAAGGAGGTTTCAACCTGTCAAGGTCCCCGAACCAACAGTGGACGAAACCATTCAGATTCTTAAAGGGCTTCGAGAGCGCTACGAGATACACCACAAGCTTCGTTACACTGATGAAGCTTTAGTTGCTGCAGCACAATTGTCATATCAGTATATCAGGTACTAGAGTTTTCGATCTATCATGATTAATATTAACTCTTTGCTGCTTGCTTTTATGCGCTTGGTTTTGTTTTCCACATCATGAAGTACTACTATTATTTATTATTTCACTTTTGTGTTGTTTTTAAATGTAAAAGCGCTGTCAGTAGTTCATTTACTATGTAGGTATAGTTGGTGCTGAGCACTGTGTACTTAATATTACTTTGCCTGTTTCAGTGATCGCTTTTTGCCCGATAAGGCAATTGACTTGGTCGATGAAGCTGGTTCCCGAGTCCGACTTCGTCATGCACAGGTAGGTCTCTTTCTTGAATGTATCACATACCATTTCTTGGTGTTATGCGGTGGTGGCAATATTATATGATTGTGATTTATCCTCTGCAGCTACCTGAGGAAGCCAGAGAGCTTGAGAGAGAACTTAGGCAGATAACTAAGGAGAAGAACGAGGCCGTCCGAGGACAAGACTTTGAGAAGGTATAATTTTATTTTCTGAATCACTGCATATGTTCTCTTCGTTGTTGTTTGCGAGTTAAATCTATTTGAGTCTCTGCCTTGCCTTGTTCTTGAACTAATGTCAATCAAATTGGTAGGCTGGGGAGCTACGTGATAGAGAAATGGATCTAAAGGCGCAGATATCGGCTCTTGTAGACAAAAACAAGGAGATGTCGAAGGCAGAAAGCGAGGCCGGGGATGGAGGTCCGATAGTCACAGAAGTCGACATTCAACATATTGTTTCTTCTTGGACCGGCATCCCTGTCGAGAAGGTGTCCACTGATGAATCCGATCGACTCCTCAAGATGGAGGAGACCCTTCACACGAGGGTGATTGGGCAAGACGAAGCTGTCAAAGCCATTAGTCGTGCTATTCGCCGGGCCCGTGTTGGACTCAAGAATCCAAACCGCCCTATCGCCAGCTTCATCTTCTCAGGTCCAACCGGTGTGGGGAAATCAGAGCTAGCTAAAGCATTGGCTGCCTACTACTTTGGATCCGAAGAGGCCATGATCCGGCTCGACATGAGTGAGTTCATGGAGAGACACACTGTATCAAAGCTCATCGGTTCGCCTCCTGGTTATGTTGGTTACACTGAAGGTGGGCAGCTGACCGAGGCAGTCCGCCGCCGCCCTTACACTGTTGTGCTTTTTGATGAGATTGAGAAGGCTCATCCCGATGTCTTCAACATGATGCTTCAAATTCTCGAAGATGGAAGGTTGACCGACAGCAAAGGTCGGACCGTCGACTTCAAGAACACACTGCTCATCATGACATCGAACGTGGGAAGCAGTGTGATCGAGAAGGGAGGCCGTCGTATAGGTTTCGATCTGGACTATGACGAGAAGGACAGCAGTTACAACCGGATCAAGAGTTTGGTGACGGAGGAACTGAAACAGTACTTCCGGCCGGAGTTCTTGAACAGATTGGATGAGATGATCGTGTTCCGGCAGCTCACCAAGCTTGAGGTGAAGGAGATCGCCGACATAATGCTGAAGGAGGTCTTCGAGAGGCTCAAGACCAAGGAGATCGAGCTTCAAGTGACGGAAAGGTTCAGGGATAGGGTTGTCGACGAAGGGTACAACCCGAGCTACGGAGCGAGGCCACTACGGAGAGCTATCATGAGACTCTTGGAGGACAGCATGGCGGAGAAGATGCTTGCTCGCGAGATCAAAGAGGGCGATTCTGTGATTGTCGATGTGGATTCTGATGGGAACGTTATTGTTCTCAACGGGAGCAGCGGCACCCCTCCTGAACCAGCAGCGCCCGAGCCCGTGGTAGTTTAGACTTAGTTGTCGCATTTCCGACTGTGCTGGTGTTGTCTGTACTGCACAGCTTCTGGTTTGGAGTCTCCGCGAAGGGTCCGTCCAGTGACGCAGTCAGACGTCGTCCGTCAACGGCGCGCCCGTCGTCAATACCAGCTCTTTAGATTATATCCACTACACACTGAACTGTATGAAAATTGTAGCCTTTCACTAGGAATGGATTGTTACTCTCTTGCAGGGGTTATGTTGTTTTAAGAATGGTGATTCGCTCGAGACGTTGATTTTCTATATTTGTTTTGGTGGCTGTATCGAATGGTTGATCTAGTAGTAGCATAAATACTATTATTTGCATTTTGCAGTGTCTAAAGTAATAACCATTTTTGTCTTGTTAGAAGTCACCATCTCTCTTTGTAAATGAATGAAAATGTCATCTATTTGGGAAGTGGCATGAGGTGTTTTATATTTATTGGAAACCCACCAAATGAAACACCAACTTAATTCTGATAGTTAATTATTTCAAATCCTCGACAGGTTGTTAGTTCAATCTTCATTATATAGTTGATTTAATTATTCTAGGCTCCCACTGTCTATCAAAACCGAGTCGTTGTAGTATAGTGGTAAGTATTCCCGCCTGTCACGCGGGTGACCCGGGTTCGATCCCCGGCAACGGCGTTTTGTGTTTTTGTTTTGATTTTATTCTTCTTTTGTGTGTGTCGACATTAGTTAGTTTCCGTTTTTGATTTCTTGCTTATACTTATTCAGCAGAAGAATAACTCCATCAATTTGGTTTAAGAATTCGAAATATAGTAGTTGGGCCACCAAAAGTCGATCTTATATTTAGAAAAATATAAACTCGGACTATCCTTTTGTAGGTGCTTTTATATTTAAAATTTGAAAACTAAGAAATCTAGATTGCAATTTTGTGTAATAAAATAAGTTACATAGACTGTTCACCAAATTAATTGGGGTGATGTTATTCGCAACCAATGCAATAGCAGAACCAATGGAATCTCATTTAATCAAAGACAAAAAGCAACATAAAAGAGGCAAATCAAATCAAACAAACTCATATATGATACAACCTTTTTTCCTTTTTTAAAAATCAATAACTCATATAACCTTTCGACACATTCTCGGAATCAATAATCCGAAGAGTGCTTCGACATCGCGAACTAGAATATAGTAACACATACGAAATTCCAAAGTAAAATAGTTATTTTTCCGGCAAAAATCCCAATGACGATAAAAACATGAAATAAATCTCATCCGTAAAAAGAATCCACATGGAAATAATGATAAACCTAATTTAGTTGACATAAATAAGAAAGAGGGCTCAAGATTTGTTGGCAACAAGCTGTTCAATGAGATCAGCAGCTTCTTGGATGCAGCTTATGTTGTCTTGGTTGTCCTCTTGCACTGTGATGTCAAACTCCTCTTCCAGCCCCATTACTATTTCCACCTGCACACACACCATATTATCTTTAAAATGTAGTTTACAAATCTAGGAGAAACATGAGTTTTATTATGGTTGTGAAAAGTGTGAGACAACATTAACTATGGAAAGTAGGTAGGAGATTGATGAATTAAAGAGAGTAGTAGTTACAGTGTCAAGGGAGTCAGCTCCAAGATCTGAGAAAGTAGTTTGAGGGGTGATTTCCTTGTCAGCAGGCAGTGCCAGCTGCTTCCTAACTATCTCACACACTTTGTCCACTGTTTCTTGCTTTGCCTGCAAACCACATACATACATACATACATATATAAACAAACATCTCAACATGAGAGACAGAGGAGGTGTATATCATCTGCAATCTTACAGCACAAGTAATTTGGAAGCGCGAAGTTGTGAGACGAGGGAAAGCTACAGTTGTCAACCTTAAACTCTTGCCCATAATCTGCATTGCCACATTATATATTACATCACATTCACATTCTACATATAAATAAACGAGTTAGAAATAATTAAACATTTGACCTGGTTATTGATGCAGAGAGGCGATGGAAGTGAGGTTCTTGAGCAAAGAAAAGTGGCAGAAACAGACGCCATAGTTTGAGCTGAAGGAAGTTGGTATCGGTGTTGTGTGTTTGTGAAGGAGGAGTGGTGAATGTTCGCTCTTATCAACTGCAAACCCTATCCCTCAATTTTGTTGTTTATTGGGGGTCCCTTTACAACTTCATCATGCACAAACTATATGTCTTTCTATAATTTTTTTCTAAATCACTACTTCTTATAATTAACTCAAACGCTTCCACCCATGCCTTTAATCCGAATCCCATTTTCTTTTAACCCACAACTCAACGTGCTGTTGGTACCGGAATTTCAAATATTTCTGTTTTTTTAATAATTCACACATTTTATTGTAATTATTACAAATTCTCCACTTTTTTATTAGATAATAGTCTGATTATTAGCCTATAAATCGTACCAATATCTTTTTTAACAAATTCGTTTAGTCCTTTTAAGCTTCTTTTTTTAATTGGGGGTGTAAGAAAAGTTGGTAGACTTGAATCCTATACCACTCACGACTTGGGTGGAACTGAAACTCGTATATAAAATACTCATCCTTATAAAAGGGAAAAATACCACTAGACTAATAATAATAGTCCATAAATAAATTTGAACTTCTGAAAACCTCCTAAAAAAAGTACCAAATATTTGCAAACCGCGGTCCCCGTTAGTACCATTACAAATGGAACCAATTAAAAATCCAGTTAGGCCGATTTCTTTTTGGTTCAACCGTTTTTGTTTTCCGGTGTCTGTGTTTAGGATCCATTCTTAATTGAATTGATTGAAGAAAATAACAAGTAATCGGCCTGAATACTCACATGTTTCAACAAAGTGGAGAAATTCATTCCAAAAAAAAAAATGGTAAATTCTAGTCGCGATCAAACTTCAGTAAACATAATGAAATGTGCTCCCTTCAATTTTTTTTATTGACACTACTTTTTGGGCACATAGTTTTAGGAAATACTCCCTCCGATTTTTTAGCATTGGCCACTATCTTTTGGCACAGAATTTTAGAAAATAGTTGGTAGAAAAAATTGTATAGATGAGAATTAAAGTAGAGTATAAGACCCTGTGTTTGTATGGTTAAAAATTAAAGTAGAATTCTCATTTATGAAATGAGCCAATATAAAAAAAAAAATCCAAATATAGAAATGTGGCTAATACAAAAAAATCGGAGGGAATAGTTGATAGAAAGAATTGTATGCTTGAAATTAGAATGTGGGGTTATGGTTAAAAATTAAAATAAATTTTCATAAATCGAATGAGCCAATATAAAAAAATAATTTCAATATGGAAATAAATTGTAGAGATGATCAACATGGAAACCCTCTCATTTTCCAGCATTAGCAACTTACAGTTGAACGGATGAAGTCGAGCACTCTGCAGCCAAAAAACCAGTTTGTGGAGCCTCAAAAAGACTGAAACAATCACACAACCATTTGATTTGATGATATGCCTACCATTACTTAATTCCTATTTCAGACGTTCAGCAAACATGAGTTGAGTCGAGCAACGATCTTAAGGCAATTGTACCTGCAAACAAGACATTTGATTTGTTTTATAGATCGAGAATGTTATTGCCATACAGAATATATGTTGCATTCTTATCGCCAATTTGTTTCCTCTGGAAAAATGAAGATTGGGTCATGAATTGACAAGTTAAAGGAGTCACACAAACTACCTGCCTGCAGGTATATGCTCAACAAGTTAAGATGAAAGTCCAGTAAAATAATAAAGCTAAAACCTCAGATTCTACTATTCCACCCAATTTGCAATCATCTGCTCCAGCAAATGCACAACCTTCTCCGAAGCAGATGTACCTCCCAATGCAGCATTCAACTCCAAAGCTTCGCTAACCCTAGCATCCCTCAACAAACCCCTGTAAACACAAACCCTAATTCCATCCCCAATCTTCAAATTCTCAACCGCCATCACTCTCAAAACACCGAGACTCTCCACCATCATCCCGTTCCTGCAAAATCCCTCAACCAAAACAGCGTATAGATCCAGGTCCGCCGCCGCGCCGCCGGGGAAATCGGGCCGCGCCACCCACTGGAAAACCTTTAAGGCCATCTTCGGTCGGCCGTTCTCGAAGAGTGAAGAAAGGAGCATTTTCAGGACGGGGATTAGAATTGCCGGATTGGATGCGTTAGGGTTGTATTTGAGGGTGTTGAGCAGGTGCATTGGGTGGGTGAGGTCGGGTTCGGAAGCGAGGCGGTTGAGGAGAGAGGAGAGATGGAGTGAAGAGAGAGGAGGTCTGGCGGTGGAGAGGGCAGTCGAGATGAGGTCGGCAGCTTCTTTCAGGTGGTTTGAGTCGCACAGGCGGCGGATTACGGAGTTGATTTTGTTCACTTCTTCCTCCGTTAGGGCGGGGCTAGTGGTGCTTGTTGTAAAGGTCTTGAATTGTATTTGTATTGATGCTAATGGTGGAGATAAGAAACTCAGAGATGAGCGGAGCTTCTCCGTCGCAGATCTCATGGCGGCGGCGGGAAGAGAATAGAGTGCGGTGTGTGAAGACAATTTACAGTTAATTGCTAAAATACTTTTACTCTAAAAAAAACTTGAGTTTCTCACATCCGTAATGAAAATTAAAAGCTCTATTTGATGTTTTAATTTTGTCAAAAAATAAGAGAAAAATGGAGTATGATGTTTTCATTATTAGAAATCGACTAAGCGTCCTAATATCACTTCTAAATTAACATTGGCCCATTTTCCTAAATTTAGACCATACGTAATAAACGATTATAATTTTTCAGTGGTTTTCGTGATATGAATCGTGGATCAAGATTCAAGCCTTTAAGGTAATAATTTTTCAGTGGGTTTTGCTTTGTTGCTTTTGGATATGAAATTAAACAGTTCTTGAAGTTTTGTGATTCGTTTAGCACACCTTTGATTATTGTTGACGATTTTTTAAAGTCATAAATAGCTTCATTATTTCAATTTAATTCTTATAACTTTTTGTATTTGATTATTTATATATTTTTCTATGTCATATAGTGAAAAATGGAAGATTAGGTGTATATCAGATAGTTGTAAAAGTTTTTAAATAGATTATCAAAAATTATACATATAAATATATAATAGACGAGACTATTGTGTATTAGAGATCATAGCCAAGGTTGTGTTTGGGTAA
>JAYJMF010000066.1:2616167-2638196 GCA_036873715.1 Salvia sclarea
TTTTCTGTTGGCATGAACCCACTGAGTGCATCTAGTACTCAGCCCAAAATTCTTTTCAAATGTTTTCAGGTGATGGCGTCGACGGGGAGTAATCGAGCAGGCTGTGGATGTGTTAGGACCCTGGTGTGGCTGATCAGCTTGTGTCTGTGGTTGGACTTTGTGGCTAGGATATACACAGCAACCCATAGGTTTTGGGAGGTCTATGAGCAGATGAGCTGCGTGTGTCCTTGCTTAGAAAACTTGTAGTGTTGAGCCATCAAACTTAAACTTATGATGTTGGATAGACTTGAACTATGTTTCCTTTCTATCTATTTTAGCCTAGAAATTATCCTCTGATTATGTTTTACTTCCAGTTTGGTCTTAAGATATACTTCGACTTGCTTGGTAGTTGCTCATAGACAGATGGTTCGCCCAATCCGCATAGGGTGGGGTTGGCGGGTTGTCACACCTTGTAACTACACAATGAAAGAACAAATGCTCTATAGATTCTGGAAGACACAAAAACAACAGAGACTATCAGTTTGTATTCCAAAAGTCAACAATCTATCTTTGGTAGCCAGTCTATCATGACAGACTAACCAAAGAATAAAAATAGCTCTATGTCTAGAAAGGTTTCTGAACATAAGCCTTCTCTAAGGTACCTTATGTTTAATCCCTCTTAAACCCTTATAAACATGTCGAGTCTTATATTTTTCTATCAGCCCCTTCCACTCTGTCAGTCCCATAAGTCCATCTTTGTACTTGAACATGTATTTTAATACCCAAGAACAAGTAGCAGCAGGGTGGAAGGTTAACATCCGCATTTTTTATATAATAAATGCGCACCCACCTAATCCATAACTTGTCAGTTTTCTTGCACAAGTTTCGTAGTAATTTTCCAATGGTAGCTTTGTTCCATTCTATCAACGATACAAAGTCCAAACCTCCAGTAATTTTCCAATGGTAGTTTTCTTGCTCAAGTTGCATAGTACTCCCTCCGTCCCATTACAAGCGTTTATGTATTTCATTTTCGGTGTCCCATTACAAGTGTCTACTTTCCTTAAAAGAAAATAATTACCACTTTCTCTTTCCTACTTTATCACTTAATCTTTTCTCTCTCTTACTTTATTACTTATTTAATTATATCTTACTTTTATCTTTCCTACTTTATCATTTAAAGTATTCTCTCTCCTACTTTATCTAAGTTAAACACTCTCTAAATACTTATTCTTTAATCTATGTGCCCTTTAATTACATAAACGCTTGTAATGAGACGGAGGAAGTAATTATTAGTGTGTTTAGCATAGGAAAAATTGTATTCAAAATATAACCACACAATTTCTAGAGATATCATGTTCTATAATGCACAAAATAATTATAACTAGCCTTTGCCCCCGTACAATGCATGAGTACAATTTTATCTTTTCTTTTTTTATGTAAAATAAAAATTATCATAATTTTTTATTAAATTTAAAGAAACGGTAATAGTTACAATTTATATGTTGATGTACAGTAAATAAATTGAAATATATTAATGCATAAAGATTTTTGTGATCTTCTCCGGTGAAATATCAAATAAAATGTATATAACATTACAAGCGAAAATGTTGTTAGTTTACCCTATCACACAACATGAGATTGCAAGAACAAACAAAATGATCTAATTGAAGAATCAAGCAGCAGCAGCAGCAACAACAACAACAACAACAACAACAACAACAACAACAACAATATACAGTAAATGCATTCCGTGACGCGGCCTTTAGAATTTCTGCATCAAATTTATAGAAAAAAAAAGAAGTAAATGCATTCTCATCATGGATATTCATACATACCCCCATCATAAGAAAATAATAATCATTTAATTATAGATTAACTCATCCTTAGCCAATTTCATACAACAATAAAACTGAGACATGTTTCACTCTGTCTCAAAACAACACTTTGTTTGTTGTTATCAGTACTAACATTATTGTGCGACACCAAAAATTCATAACTACAACATAATACTTGTGATAATATGAAATTGTTAAAAGGAAAATATATCCTAAGGTCACCTAATTGATTCGAATGTGCCTCTAGTGGTGGCGAATATAATGACAATCTACAACGACAGAAAATACATTCGTATCCTTTCACACGTTAGTATTTTTTTTTCCATGCGATTATACGCACGCACGCACGCACCAACTGCAGTTGATTGCAGATTTTGCATGAGTAGGTTTCATATTTTTTTATGAGACTCCAAATTGGGGCATGCTAATGATATGTGGTGATATATATAAAAAAGGGAAATGAAGAGGGAAAAGCAATGGAAGTGAAAGCGGCATACGAGAGAAGTTGTAGAACAAATCCACTTAAATAGAGAGTGAGAAATGCAATCTTTTTTTTTATTTGTATGTAAAATCATTTTATAGATATTTTTGGGATCCATTTTTAAGTATGGATGCATAACTGATGTGCATAATATAATGTGATCAATAAGAGTGTACTGTTATGTTAACAATTAAAGAAGATTAATTATTTGCACGACTATCCGTCGACCTATCCTAATATAGGTTAACAACTGCAAATTATAATGATTTAAATATTCATTTTATTTAAAATATTCTGCATATTTAGTAATAGTATTCATTTACCATTAATTACTCCCATATATGATATATCTACAAAAATCTGTGAATTGCAAACTTATAGTTAACGTCAATTTCAGTCAAACTATCCTAAAATATTTAAACGATATTTTTATCATATTTAATGTATTAGGCATGCTTATTGATATGACCATGCAAAGATATGGCATACATAATTAAGGGTATTCAATTCATTTGACCTTAATTGCTATAATGTGTTTAAATAAATATAATTAACGGCAGTCACATAGTTAATTGTGAAATTTATATTGTCTAAATCAAATATTAATTATTTTGTTAAAAAAAATAGGAGTGTACATTTTGGCGGAAAAATTATTTAAGGTAAAGAATCCTTTTTAATATATATATATATATATATATATAGATCAAGTTAAAAAGTGGTAAATGATACTAGCAAGCAAGCCTATGAGCAAACTTTTGCTTAGTTTAGAAATATACTTTGCAGTATTTATATTTTGTATCACAATGTATATATAGTTTCTTTATTTTTATTAGATAAATAAATTCTTAAAGACTTTGTTACAATGAATTTGAATTCAAAATCTTCACCTCAAACATATTCTATAACTAGAGCAACATATAATACAACATTTATTATAGCTGAAAGTCACGAAATGATAAACACAATTGATTTCAATTTATGTTTCAATGTTATAAATCCGTGGCCAGTTAAATAAATATTCTGATTGTATTTTCCATTTACATTTTTCTTTTTTCTTCTAAAGTAGTTGGTAGTAAGTATTTTCTTTCAAAATTCTCAAAAAAAAAAGGTACTAGTATTTTCTTTCGAATTCTCAGAAAATCAAAATCCTGAGCTTTTTATTTTTTCTAGAAGAATTTAGATTTCCCAAATGCTTCCAAAGTTTGTTCCCAGCTAAGCTCACCACACGCCCAGTAGGAAGTGGCCACACAACACAATCTTCTTCTTCTTCTTCTTCTTCTTCTTCTTCTTCACTTCTCTCTCTCTCTCTCTCTCTCTCTCTCTCTCTACGCATCTAAACTGAAATGGGACACGGAACCTCTTAAACTGAAACCAGATTATTTGCAGTTGAAACCAGCTACAACGAAAATGCAAGTTTTGGCTTTTCAAACTCCCCAAATTTTGCCATCAAGCTCAACCAACATTGTTCGCCTGCTTTCTGGCTCGATTACCACGCTGCCGTTTTCTCCTTTGCTACCCAGAAAAATCGTCAGATCATCTTCTTCGTGTAACTTCTCTTACTCCACTCTTCTCAATCAAGATATTCGGGCGATTGCCTCTCTAATTGTGGTGAAATTTTCTATTTTGTTCAAGTTTTAGCGACGCGTTTGCTAGTGTTGCTATGTATATGCATATTTATTGACTTTAGCTGCTCAATTTGGGTGTAGCTAGAATTAGTTGATTTTATATTCTCTCAAGGATAAGACTTAATTTCGTCTAATTTATATAGTATTTGCTACGGCTATTTTCTGTTGTTTAATTTCTGGGATTTCTGCGAGTAGCTAAAAGGATCCAACTTAGGCTTGAAAGGTGATCGATCAATTCTCTGATTTTAATTCCTAATTCATAATGAAGCCCTGATCGCTCAATTGGAGTTGAACCTTTTAGGAAATCTCTGAGAATTCCTATTCTAACTAGGTGAAGTAATTTTACTCAGTCCGAACCTGGCCTTTCACTCAATCATCTTTATAGGAAATGCAGCAGATCTATTAACATTATGAAGTTGCTTTTTGTAATTTGGATGAGTGCTTAATTGAATAATTCGGTTCCTTTTAAAGGTTAAAATACTATGTGTCATTGATTTAGATTTAGATTAGATTTAGGTTCAGATGAAGCACTGCATAGTAGAAGCTTTCAGAGTTGAATGACACCATTGAGAAAGATGTGTGCTGCCATACATCGTTTACTTCCTGACGTGGTACCTTTTTCAGTTGGGCAACCTAATCTTT
Organism: Salvia sclarea; assembly: GCA_036873715.1. Classification (NCBI taxonomy): domain Eukaryota; kingdom Viridiplantae; phylum Streptophyta; class Magnoliopsida; order Lamiales; family Lamiaceae; genus Salvia; species Salvia sclarea. Next base: position 2,620,730 of record JAYJMF010000066.1, read on the forward strand.
TGCCAATTTAGGGGGAGTGTTTTTTTGGGTTGCAGTGACTGAAGTTAGTAACACTACATCGTTTGAGATGTATAATTGAAACACTTTTTGATTGTGAAATTCTAAGCTTTCATAGCTTTCCAGAAATATCATTTGGGTGTGGGTTCGAGGATGTATAGAAGAGGTTGATTTAATATAAGCCTCTGCAGTTTTAGATTTCCAAGTCCTCCTCTCAACACTTCTCTTGTAGTTTATCTCCTTTTTGCCCTTCACTGAAAAGCTTAATCTGCCTCTGTCTTTGCTTATTCAGATAGTGCAATTAGATAAAATAAAGTACAATAATAATAACATCGACATTTGTTCTTTCTTTTCTTTAACTTTTGTAGATTGTTTTCTTTCTTTTTCCTTTCATTTTTCGAAATTGGCTTGAGTTCAGTTTTATACTTTTATGTTCCTTAATTGCTCTGCAATGGCAATAACCACTTCTTCTTTCACAGTGCAACACAGAGAGGCACCAAGATATGCTGCGGGGAGCAGATTAATTAGATCACATGCTTTAAATGTGGGAGCTGGATCTGGTAGCTATGAGGAGGGGCAGGAAAACGACAGCCAGGGTTCATCTGCCGAACAACATACTGAAAATTCCTCAAAAATGTAAGTAGTCTTGGCTTCAGCTTATAGTAAATCCAAACTGTTGAAAAATTATGTCATGAAAAGAGGTGTTTGTTGTAAGTGGACTTGTTTGAATATGGGTAAAAAACTTATCTGGATCGTTTTAAGTTTCAACAAGCATCCGAAAGCCCCAACCATATGTTGTGTTCCAAGTTGTCGTTTGTTAAGCATGACCCGAGACAACTCCATCTGTTCCATGTTCCATATTTTTGCAATGCATGGATTAGACGCTGTGTCCTGACTGATTTGTTCAACTTCATGGCAGTGAGAAATCTCCTGATCGAATTCCTTATCTTTTTCCTATTGCTGTTGTGCTGTGTTCATGCGCCTTAGCATTCTTACTTATTCTTTTGAAGAAAGGGCCCGCATCAATCTTACCGGCACTAGCAAAGTCGGGCTTCACTGCTGCATTCTCTTTGATATTCGTTTCTGAGATCGGAGACAAGGTATAATATTGCAAAAATAGGCGATTAGGCTTATTCCATTTTTAAGTATTAGCCTTTATCTAATGTTTGTATGTGCAAGATTGTAGCTTTTTCACCATTCGCAGTGATGATTTTCTTCTTTTTGATTGCTTATCTATGCAATGTTTTTTCTCTTTGGCTTGATTGCTTTCATTTTGACAGACTTTCTTCATTGCTGCACTCTTGGCCATGCAATATGACAAAATGCTGGTAACTCTCTCTCTCTCTCTCTCTCTCTCTTATACTGCACACACACACACACACACGGAAATATATTCGTGGAAAATGTGTTTGCTCCTAGTCAAGGTTTCTTCTGATTCCATTTTTAACTTTTTAAGAGAGAAGTAAATTGAATACTATGACCAGTCTGCGTATCAGATTTCTGCATCATCTCTTCTATATTTTGTCTTTATTAGGATTTCTAAAACTATTCACCTCTTGATGTTGCTTTGAAAAATCTTCTATAGAATGATGCTCTGATTGGTTATTAACATTTCTTATTAACTGAATGCTCAACCATTATGTATTCTTATTGCTACAGCAACAGTTATTATTTCTGATGGAAAGGTAATGTTGCACACTTCTTCTTAATCATGATCAGGTCCTTATCGGATCAGTGGGTGCACTGTCGCTCATGACTGTCCTATCTGTCATAATTGGTCGGATATTTCACTCGGTGCCTGCTCAATTTCAGACAAGTAAGAAGTAATTCTTGTCAACTGCCATCAGCCATTATTTAGTCATTTTGTTGGTCTAGGCATACATGTCCTATTATCCGAAAACAATCGACAAGATTTTCACATGGTGAAAAGCTAAGAGACCAAAATGGATGAGTAATTTTCGGTAAAACAAGAATCATTTTGATGTTATCTTTTTTTGTGTAAGTATCTTAAATCTCGAAAATCTTCAAACATCACAGTGGTCATTCAATAACTACAACTAAATCTTTTTGCCATGAGGATTCTGACGTTTTGCTAAATCTTGAACAGCTCTGCCAATTGGAGAGTATGCTGCCGTAACCCTTTTGGTGTTCTTTGGTCTTAAAGCGATAAAAGATGCATGGGACCTTCCTTCTGCAGCAGCTAAAACTGGGGAGCCGAGCAACCAGGAATCTGACGAATTTACTGAAGCTGAAGAGCTTGTGAAGGAAAAGGTGAGTTCTCATGGAGATTCTGATTGCGTATTGGTCACAACTATGTCTGATCCATCTAGAATATTGTATTATAGCATCTGATGCCCTTAGTCGCCTTCCTGTCTGAGCATGTTTCGAACTTATGGCAGGCTTCCAAACGACTATCAAATCCCCTTGAAGTTATATGGAAGTCGTTCAGCCTTGTATTTTTCGCTGTAAGTATTTTTCTGATATTGCAACTCGAATGTATGTCTGTTTCTTTCCTATATTTTAATAAATCAGTCATCTATGTTTCATTATATCCTCTAGTATTAAGTTGGATGCACCAAAGCGTGCATCTTTTTCCAAATATGTGCGATCAAAGACTTCATTTTCCTAAATAATCCTCCAATATTACCTTTTCAGGAATGGGGAGACCGCTCAATGCTGGCAACAATAGCCCTCGGTGCAGCACAGGTATAAACCTGTCAAAATTCTTTTGCGGAGATTCTGCCGTTCTCCAGAAAACCTAACATATTTGTTCTCTGCTAACAGTCTCCATGGGGAGTTGCAAGTGGGGCCATCGTAGGACACCTGGTGGCGACATCTCTTGCAATACTTGGAGGCGCGCTTCTTGCAAAATACATATCCGAAAAGCTGGTAAGCTTATCAAAACCATCTGGTTAGTAACAAAACGTTGTTTCAATAGTTGTCTGAATGTTTTTGGGGTTGTGTTACAATCAGGTCGGATACGTTGGTGGAGTTCTGTTCATTGTTTTTGGGATCGCCACTTTTTTCGGAGCCTTTTAGCTGACTGTTAGGATTCGAGAGAAAAGAGGAGGAACATCAGCACAGTAGCCATGGGTTGTGATATCGGTTTTGCAGCGGAGGGCGAGCTGGGATCACTAAATAGCAAGGTTAGGATGACTTGAGGAATGTAGCAGCTAAATATATATGAGCTCATCTTCTATTAATGTTTTCAAGTAGCAAGCTGTAAGAGTTGTTGAAATTGTGAAGGTGTAAATGTTGACATTTTTTGATAAATAAACATTTGGTCATCATTTATCAATCAATAATTGATATGGCTGAACCTCTATTGCTTCAAATAGTAATCTGCATGGATTTACTGTGTCTGAATAATCCAGTTTTTTGCTTCTACTGAGAGAGAGAGAGAGAGAGAGAGAGAGAGAGAGAGAGAGAGAGAGAGAGAGAGAGAGGATATGCAACCATACTTGATGAACATGTTTCTTTTTAGCTTCGTTTTCGTACATAAAATTAACCTATTATAAAAATTGAAATAAATTATACTTTCTTGTTTTTCCACACCTATAGTGCTATAGGCTATATAATATTACAATTGTTGGTTCCTATCTTTCATTTTTAGCAATTAATCGAACCAATAAAAAAATTGTGTGGTCGATTTCTTTGTTTGGATACATAATGTTCAGCTATGTGAGCAATCTACCCAAACAATATTTGAGCTCATTTAGTTTCTAAAATTATGCTTAAAAAATGTTGTTTCTATGTTTTGAACCCCCAATTGATAGACTAAGCTTTTTGTCCCAACAATCCCTAATTTGAGTGCCTGAACCAATTTTGACAGCTATAAACATTTCCAACACAAAATCGGAAATATGTTGCTTTTGGCTTAATTTACTTCATTATAGATGCGAATTTTCCAATTTCATGTCTTAAATTACTATATTATCCTTGAAATTGATATTATAAATTTATCAAAATGATAAAGATGCATACTTAATTACCTATAAATATACACAGTGACTCTCAGGGTTTAATTCCATTAAAGCAAAAAAATAACAAAAAGTAATATCAAAATTTGTTTAGAGCAATAGGTGTGGGCTTGAAGAAGCAGAAGAGATTGAATGATAGTTTTGAGTTCAGTTGAGTTATGAATATGACAGGAAAACAAATGTGACAACAATACATGATGAATTTAACGCTCTCTCAGCTTTATGCATCCAACTGCATAAGCGGAAAGCCAACGATCTTCAACAAAAATTCCCCTCCCTCCTCGAGAACAAAAAAAAGGATGCCGCAAGGATGATTCCTCTAACCTTACCCATCAAGTCTTGTGCTTCTTCACAGCTAACGCCCCTGCTTTGTACCAACACGCTGCAGCCATCGCCCCCGGGTCTGGAACTGATGCTAGAATATCAGCCGACACATATGATGACCGCCCCGCCTGCAAACCCTTGCTCGTCAAACCACATATAATCGCCAATATTGGATCTCAACTCCAACTAAAACCTAGTGATTACATCCACCCTAATAATAAAATTCTAATTATGATTAATGAACCCTAATTCAACTATATTAAGGTGGACAAATGCACGTGAGTTCTTGCAATTCTTCAAATATGATCCTCTTGACTCAAGAATATCAGATCGATATGAGCAGATACTATTTCAAACTTCTTGCAAAGTCACCAAAGTGTTACGATTTGTAAAGAAATAACAATTTAGAGGACTAATAATCACCTGTGCCGGCATGTTTTTAGTCGACTCAGCACCGGCAACAGCTGCCTCAGCAGAAGAAACAAATGCCTCAACAGGATCTTCTCCAGAGGCCAATTTCTGTCCATAAAGTCTGTTATTTAGCTGAAATGTTTTTGAACCAAACTAAAATTAAGTGGAAAAATTAGGCAGCTTTTGACCTCTTTAAGGACAGATGATGCTGGAATGAGGGCATCCAGTAAAGTCCGATAACCTGCTTTGGCACCACCATATTTACTGACTGCAGCAATAGCAGCTTCAAGAGCAGCAGCCCCTATATCAAGAAGCAAAGAGTTATCATAGTGTGAGATGCACAGCTCAAATGTAAAAATTATACGTCAGCTCAGTCATCTCACATTGTAGTGCTGTGGCACCAGCATGACTATTTGCCTTCAGCTGTGCATAAGCTGCCTTAAAGAAAATGTCATATCTATTATTGCAAAAAGAAAATAATACATAAGTTTTCAGTCACTATTGATAAACAACATTCATAACCAAGTAGTCTCAGAAATGAAGATGTGAAGGGAACATACATGATTCCGCTTGTTCCTCCCATGACTTTTCTTATAGAAGATCCAATTTCAGCAACAGTCTCAGCAGGATCATTCAGAGGATAACTGGAAAGCAGAAGTCAGAACAAATGCAGAGTAAGAAACTGGAGTAGTGATACGGCTAATTAAATTGAACCCATTTATTACTTTATTAGCATACAATCAATGCACATAAGACCACTCTGGAATTAGAAAAGACACCACGTTCTGCTTTTGAAGGAGCAGCATAAGAAAATGATGTCAAGATATTTAAGACATATTCTTAAGTAGCAATAATTAATCCGCAAATTAAATTACTACAAGCAGCTAAAATTCCAATAGGCCAAAATCAGATTTAATTATCTAGAATCATCCTTCCACAGTATTTGAGTGTCTTATAAACAAGGCAATGCAAACAAAATGAAGTTACAACAGAAAGAGTGCATGCAGCTAAGCTCACGAACGTTCACTAGTTTATGATAAAATGTATAACTTCAACTATTGACTATTCAATTTCACGTAAAGCAAAAAAACACTGGACAAAAGGAAATGTTGTTTGTAAATGTCACTCTATCAGAAGGAGAAAGAGGGAAGAACGAGAGATGGAGAAAGAGTCTCACCACTTTTTCATGTCTTCAAGAATGGCTGAAGCGCCTCTCGACATCTACCATATCAGACAAAATTGAAATCACTTGATCACCCAGATTCACATTTTATGAAAGACACATGATAATATACACACTTACAGTTGATCCACAGTCACCATCACCAACTTTGCTGTCCCACTCATTTAAATTGTCCTTGAGATTGATAAGAGCAGTTGCTGCTGTTTCAATAGCCACTTCAAGAATATGCCCCAGAGGACTTAGCTGTTCAGGCCTAATTGATATCTAACCAGAACAAGAAACCAACAAAAAGAGGTGAGGCTCATAAAGGTGTGTCAATGAAGACTGTTCTGCATCAAGAATGTATTTGGATGTACACTCTAATAAGAGATTGAAGCTCCAGTTGCATCTCCTAAAGAAAAGTATACCTCATCATTCTTCTTAGAACGAGACGGTGTGACAGGAACAGGGATCTTTGCGGGTGGGTGATCACCTGAGAGAAATGACATAACTATTCAGTTACAAGTCAATCTAACTAACAAATAAATATTTCTAAACGAATGCACAGCACATGAATGCTCAGGCATGAGACTCACCATCAACAGCAACAGGCCAATTTGGTGCCCTAGTTGGGGCATCCAACCGGCTCAAAATTGCTTGGTCTGCCTTCATCACAGTGATTGAAAATCCTGCAACGGAATATAATAAAAATGATTATATAAAGTGGTCATTCTTATAAGCATACATTCTGGTTAGCATGAATTTACCTGCCATGTCAAGAGAGGTCATAAATGAACCGGTGTACACTCTCTCAACAGCCAGTCCATGTTCCAGCTGCAGTCCAGGAACAGCCTTTCCAGCAGCGATCATTAGTTCCATAAGAGGAGTGGCCCCTAATCTGCATTGTCAACCATTGAAAAAGTTTACTTGGGGAAAAAGGAATAAAAATACAATAAATTGGAAAATGGACAGCATGTGTCATAATATAAAGAGACGGCTACTGACTTACCCATTAATCATCAGGACAACTCTACTACCACGTGTAATAGGAACATAATTTGTTTCCTACATAAACAAGGAAATTAGACATGTTTTCTACTAGGATCAGGAGATAAAATCCAACACAGACAGTCTTCAAAGGGATCCATTACTGAGACAAACTAGATTAAACAAAATAGATGTTATATACCGTTGATAATATTTGCTTTAGGACATGAGAGACCACAATGTCAACAGGTTGGAGGTCAGCTACCGCAGCACCTGCTTCTCCATGCTGAAAGGCAAGCAGCAAAAATCTATCACTTTCCATACATGTGACGTTCAATATGCGTAACTTTGTCAAATTTCCTTCTACTGTGATTGCTGATTTGGTGAAGCTTACTACAGCGATGAGGATCAAAAACCTTTTGACATTCAACATACACAATTACTTGTAGAGAATTGAATGGATCAGAAAGCAGTGTCAACAAGTAAGAGTCTTACTTAGAATCATAAAAAAAAATGCAAGCCAACAGATCAAGGTCAATATGCATCTGATCAAGTACAGCCACTATCACAGTATTCAGTAGTTGAAAATTTAAAACATTCCTAACCAAAGTAATTGTTCTTTCAATCAATATATATGTATCCAAAAAGTCAACTCTTACAATTCCAAGGCCAAGCTCCATCTTGCCAGGGCCCAAACGATCAGGAGTCACTTGACCAGGCAATGTGCAGACTGACAATGCGACACCCATTGTGCCAACCATATCGGATGCTCGTTTAGCTTCAGCAGCAACTTCTTCTAAGGAGAGACCAGAAGCTGCTGCTGCTCCAGCAATCTGTTATTTACAATTTGAGTTTGCAAAATCAGAAACAAAAGTACATATAGAATTGACGCTTCTCAAAGGTATTATTCAGAGACTAGGAATGCAGCCCTAAAACCCCAAACGTACATATTTTACAAGATAATTCGATTAATTTCCAACATATTTGCATTATTTAACAAGTTACAAGTGAATGATTTCCATGCATAAAATTTGTTATAATCAGTATGAAATGCTTCTGTTCAACAATAATTAATAATATTGAAAATAAACAAGAAACCCAAAACTAGCTAGCAAGAACACAAAAAAGATAAAAAAGATCATAATGGTGGATCAAGAATATATATAAGCAACCTTATGAACAAGAATGGTTCCAGCTAAACCTCTTCTCCCAACTATGCCTCTTGGAGGTGGTAGAGCACAGTCATCTCCAACAATTACCATCTGTTAACACAAGCCTTGTATTCCCATATCAGCTAACCATCAAATTATAAGCATAAACTGTCTGCATATAAAGAGAGACCTACCTCCACTTTATAACCTTCAGATTTAGCCTGCTCAGCTGCCAATCCAAAATTTAGGCGATCCCCAGTGTAATTCTGAAAGAAATAAAGCAAGGTTTGATCACAAAAACTGAAAAAAGACACACAAGCAAACACACATTTAAAAAAAAAATAATAATAATAATTAAAAAAATCTTTGAATATTTGCTAACAGGCTCAATATTGTTGCATAAGTGAAACAACAATACTGAATAGGATCAGTACATGTTGTGATGGCAAAAAATTATCTTGAAGTTGACAAGAGACATGGGAACTTCATTAACAGATACCTTGACAATCAAGAGGCACCCTGAAGGTCCAGTCACAGCTCTGATGCCCTAATGCAACAGATTTAGCATGATCAGCTAAAGTAATATTAAACGTGAAATAGACTACAAAAGAAGTGATGATGTCATCTATAAGCAAATTAAAATTATGCATACTGCAAGAATGGAGTCGACAGGAGGGGAGGCAAAAACATCCCCACAGATTGCTGCAGTAAGCATCCCCTCTCCAACAAATCCAGCATGAGCAGGTTCATGACCACTTCCACCTCCTGTGTGTTAAGCAACTTTCATCAGGTTCACCAGCGAGCTTATACAACTTCTAAGTTCTAATTAAATGATAAGCTCTTAACAATCAGCTTGGAGTTCCAAAATACTTGCATCAATGAATAAGTCGGACGTCTAAACTAACGCAGAGTCTATCGAAGGCCATTTCATGCGTTGAATTATCTATTTGTCCCTTGTAGATAAAGTCATCACCCTATGAGTTGCATCACACAACAAAGTAAGGGTATATATACCCGTATAGTCGTATTCTTTTCCATACTTGCAAGCATGGAATATCTCATTTGCAAATTGCTATGTCTAACAACAACAATTGAAAACAAAGAGAAGCAGTTTCCGACCTGATATTACGGCTACTTTGTCATAAGTGGCACCAGAAACATCAGCACGCAATACAACTTTGATCTACATAAAAGATGTCTATCAGTTGGAAACAGTGCATATAAGAAGAGTTGCTCACTGAAGCAGGATAATATATTTTCTCCTGCAGTCACTTACATCAGGGAAACCATTCAAATACTGCAATCCAGGATAGGTTTCAACCAGACCCTCAATGAACTCTGTCACAACATCTGCAGCGAGAAGTACATAAATCAGATCCTGAATGAGCTGATCAGTCATGGAAATAAAACATGTGTTTCGAGCCAGCTTGAATAACATAAAGATCTCTTAATCATCTACGTGGAACAATAAAATACATGCATGAGGATTTTCAAATCCAATCCCCAAATATCAGAAGAAAACCATACAGTTTCACTACTACACTAAAATCTACCGTATTACACAAGCATCTAATATCTTGGCGGCAGTTAAAGGCTAGCCAGACTAATGTACAACTCTAAAAGCATGATGTACATCATTTCAATTGGCACAAAACACGTTAGTAACGGTACATTCCTCTCAGAATTCAAGATAAACATCAGTAAAACGTCAAGAAATGAAAAGAAGAAGACTCAAACCTCATTTCGGTTCCAAGAAAGCAGAAACCAAATAATCTCGTAGAAGATGCACTTAGTGAGCTATATTACGTGTAGCTTCTACACAAATTTGCACATATGCGCACAAGAATGTGTGCGATTGAATTAATACAGGTAGTGTAATTGAAGAGCATCTACACAACCAATATGAAACAGAGCGCAATCCGCAAATGGCTTCTCCCAACCGAAACAACAAAAGTCAAAGTCGACACAAAATTCAAGTGCAAATGCATGCATCAAATGCGCTCACTTCCATAAACCTCAACAGAAACGAAGAATCACACAACGAAGAATTTCACCGAAAAGTCGCGGAAACGGAAATGCAGAACCAAAATGGGGACGGAAATTTACACAACAAAATCGCAAACACAAAAATCAGAGAGGAGTAGCGAGTGAGGAGTAATCGTAACCGTTTGGGTCGTTAATGAGTTTCTTGCTGTGAAAATCCATGGCGAATGCGAGCGTACAGTCGAATTAGCAATCCCTAATGCAGAATTAGGAAAACCCCCAGTTTTTAGAGAGAGAGAAGAGAAGTGATGAGGGTTTGGAAATTTTGGAGAAAAATTGGCTTCTATAGAAAGTCACCTGACTGTTGAATAGTTGTTGATTTTAATGCATTTTGCTTGTCCGAACAAGAAATTAAATAAATAAATAAATATGCATATAAATCTATTAAATATATTCAAACGTCCACCTATGAATCGTGCGACAGGAGAGCTGCGACTTTCTATTTTTTTTTCTTTTTTAGGGGATTATATTTTTTCAAGAAAGTGTTTTTCAATATAAGAATGTGGATTAATGATTATTCATTGAGAAGGGTAATTTTGTTACTTTCTTTTTCTTTTTCTATATGACGAGAGAAGAGACGAATCTCTAATTTCTTAACTTGTTTAATAATTAGGTTAGAATTAAATATTTTTACATCGTGCTTCTAGTTACGATGAGATGATGTCGGATTTAATCAAATAGTTACAAACAAAAACTTTTTAGCAATCTTAACACTAATCTAAATACAGTAATATGAAGCTCCATAGTGGTCAATAGGATAGGGACGTCAGATTATAATTCTAAAAAATAGGGATGTCAGCTTAAACCAAATCGATAAGCCAATCTGAATAGGATAAAAAAAAATTAATGTCAGGATTGAAAATTTATAAGTTGAAAAAAATAATAGTTCTAAGGGAAAATTACATTTATTATCCTAACGTATAGACCTTTTTTACGTCCGAGTCCTATCCTAAGCATAATTGCAAATCGGCCTATAACATATTCAAACTTTTAACGTATGTGACCCGATGACCGGAATCCGGCCAAAATGTCTTGGTGGCACATCGGAATTCATATGTTTATATATTAAAGAAAAATGTCACATCTAGAAAACAAAATAAATTGAAATCATCATTTACCAACAAAACGATAACGTTTTGCCCTATAATTAATTTTTTTTTTTTAAAATCCCTAATTTCTATCACTCTCTCTCAACATCCTCGAACCCCAACTCCACCTCCCCCATCGTCTCCGTCACCACAACCCACCGCCATTGCACTTCCTCCACGGCTCTCGCCAGTACAGGCCTCCGACTCCTCGCGTCAAATTCATTGTTCAACGTTATTGAGATGGGGTAGGGGAAGTCGGGAACTGGAGAATGGAGATGTTCATTCTTGAACTAATTTTTATTTGAGTTTTTTTGGAAATTTGTGTGTGTGCGCGTGAACTAAATTTAATTTGAGTTTTTTTTAAAAATTTAATGTTATAGGCATAATTTAATCCAATTTTGTTATTGGATTAAATATGACAAAATCAAATATAACCACTAATTTTGGAATAAATTCCGCTATATCTTTGGGACTAGGATAACGACAACGCATCATTAGGGATTTGGATGAAACTGTTCATGAAAGTGAATACTTGGGTGGGAGGCTCAAGACTCTATGGTATTATATCTCAGTTTTGAAATTATTCTATGAAAACATATTCACATACAAAAATGGGGACTGTAATATAAAGCAAAATTTCGGATTCATCATTAAACTACAAATTTTTGTTGAGGAGATAACCTCTGGAGTCTGGATAAGGATTTTATGTTTATCTTGTTGAATCAGATTATTATTATTATTATTATTATTATTATTATTATTATTATTATTATTATTAATCAAACTCCAAACTCGTTAAATTCAGTTACGTCTAAAAGATGGTTAAACCAATTAAAACGTCGAGCGATTCACTATATTGCACACAAATATTCAGAAATTGAAGTTTTGTTCATTTCTTAATCTACACACACACACACACACACACACACACACAAACAACAGCAATAATAAAAGTATGATCGTTTCTTTTGTTTTGGCTATGGCAAAGCTTTTATTTGTATGCCCATTTTAGACATAGCCCCTCCTATAATGTGAATGTGATGAAATTTCATTTTCCATTTCATTTCAGTAGTCTTTCCATAGGTGAGATGCCAATTTCTTGAAGCTGGCCAACCAATTAATGTGATCTACTTTCAAAGTCAAATTCAGGAAATGACAAAGATGTCTCAATAAGTTCAAAACAGGTTCACCCCAACCAAAAATAATAGCCCAAAGTGTCCAATAATTGATAGAAGTTTTAAATAAGTACATCATGCTTGAGGTCAAAAGACCATGAAATTTATTACCAAAATAGGTGATTAAACTGATCGATTGATTTCACAACATGCATGAATTAACACAAGCTCACAGTCTAGCATTGAACCATGAGATGATATTCTCTACAATTTGTTCTTTCTCAGGTTCAAAGAGCAGATCGTGCAGGCATCCTTTGTACATCTCGATCGTCCGGTCGGTCGAGGAGGCCTCCCGGTGGAGCTTCCGGGAGCCTTCGGGGTCGGTCACCGAGTCGTCCGTGCCGTGGAGGACGAGAAACGGAACCGTCAGACGACACAGGTTCTGCTGCAGGTAGGCGGTGATACGAAGGATTTCATAGCCTGTTCTCACCCTTATGGATCCCGTGAATACCAGTGGATCGGAGTACTTGGCTAGCAGCGCCTGCGGATCCCTGCTGACCGCGACACCCCTCTTGTTCGCGGCGCTGAGCTGAAATCTGGGCAGCAAGAAGGCGAAGACAGGGGCTAGCACCTGCCATCAAAGAGCCTAAGGTCAGTGTGGAGCTCGGAAGGGCCTGAGGGGGCTTCAGCCCCCACCAACTTTTCCCCCCTAATACTTGTAAAATCATGAAATTTTGGGTATATTGTGGCATCGTTGGACAAAATCCCCCACCATTAAAGCGAATCATATGAAGACTAGCTTATCGAAATCTTGATCTCGAAATTCATAAAACCTAGCCTCCATCGATAAGTTTCTCTAGCTCCGCACCTACTCAAGGTCACATGCTGTTGGTATGGAATTTACTACAGTTGATCCAGTTGAGGAAAAAGGGATCTTACGGCAAAGATAGGGTGGGACGGCTGAACTCGAACGGCCGGTGAGGTTAGCACGACGCCAGCTACTCGCTTCTCGATCTTTGGATCAAGAACTGCCTGTTCTTGCACAAGAAGCATCATAACTAATTGAGTTTTTGTAAGTTTAAGTGATCTAATTAGATATTATCTTCACCTTCAAAATTATTGCTCCACCGGTGGAATGTCCAAAGCAGAAGCAGGGTAAACTCGGGTTTTCAGCTAAAACCTTGTTGAGAAACATTTTCTGCATACAATATGGAGTGTAAGACATCAAACATAAACTGCTCCATGAAACAGCTATTTAGCAACAAGTGCTTGCTTGGCATCGAGAGCTTACCATATCGCTAACTGCAAAATCGAGAGAAGGCACGTAGGCGTGCAGCCCGTCGCTTCCTCCATGTCCTGTGGAAGGTAAAACACTGAGACTATAAAGAGAAATGACAAACTGCAATTAAGTTTAATGCTAGAAATTTTAGCACTTGAAGGCCGACTTCTGTGCCAGACTACTGCTTGTTCATAAATTGTCTTTGAGGTAGATTAGCAACTCGATGTCCCGTTCCGAATTCAATGTACTAATCATGTGCAAGGTGAAATAGAGTTCTCGTTCATGGCAAACTAAGAATCCGGCTTATCAGTGTAGGGATAGAAAGCTGGGAAGTATTTTAGTTTATATAACAAGAAGAACTCATGAAGCAGCTAAAGAGAAGAACTAGTAAGCAGGAATAAACCATAACTTTAACAAACTGCAAATCTTGTTTATCAATCCTTCAAACTAAAAGGTGTAAATATATCAATAGTGTGAACTATTTTGTCCTTGTGGGAGAATTGTTACTTTGACTAATCAAATAAACATGCATATCAAATGTTTTCCACTTACCAATCCAATCCATTCCATAAACCTTCAAGCCAATTGCATTGAGTTTCTTGGCAAAATCACCATATCTTCCGCTGTCAAAGAAATGCACAGGCGTGAACAACAATTGCAAGAACATAAAAAGATAAAACTGCATCAGGTAATCTGTATCTAGCATACGAACCAGTGCTCGTTCAGGCCGTGCAAGAGAACAACTACCCCCCTACACATCAAAAGCACCTTGAAAATCAACTTTTGATCTGGTGGAAAACATATTGGAAGGAAAAATATATGAAACTAAAAACCTCATCAACTTGGAAAATAAAGAGGTAATACAATCACAGAGGGATCCTATTCCTCTAGGCAAGCTCTAGATTCCTCTCAGCTAACGTCGAAATAATTAGTGAAATTATTCACACATTATAACAAAATAGTGAAGTGATATAAAGAAAATCAGAGTGTTTGTTCGTGTATAAACTAATTACTTTCCCTCTTTCCTTTCCCTTTCGGTATGAGAAGTTCTTACTAAAGAAAAATGCAAATTTTAACCAAGAGAAAGTTGCTTGATTGATCAGATAAGACCATATTCTGGATTATGAGATTTTTGTAGCTGACCTTCACCAAATGAGTTTCCCTTTCAATCCAATTCCCTTGCATACGACATGTTACAAAATCTAGAAAGACTAAATGGCAACGGCATCTCTATGTTAGATTACCCTAGAGCACAGTGCAGCTTATATTAAGAATCTGCATTACCACGTTCTGCATTACTGGTCACCAACTTCCAAAGAGATTTTGTAATCGAGAACCTAGCATATGTAAGACTATAACACCGTTCACTTATAAATGAGGTTATACCCCTTTCTCTGTTCCTATTCTATCGACGTACCAAGTTCTGCATAGTCCTGAGACAACTATGCCCTTTCTCTCGAATTCACAACATGCAAAAAGGGAAATTCTTGGATGCAATTTGTCAATTGGGACAATAACATTTGCTCAAGTTGCAGTGCTAATATACTCCTATATGCTATATACCTTATCTTCCCTCAACCCATGTCCTGTCTTGTTGCAGATAAAGGGTCACTCTCAGAATAGCAGCCTGGGTTTTTGCGACTCTTGGGGCGCGATCCAATCACAATGTAACCAAAATAACTATTCCCCCTGTTTATTCTGATCCATTTGAAATCACTATGATATCTAGATAAACCAACAATGATATCGAATGTATAACACGTCAAGAAAGCAATGTTGATCAATATTAGTGAGCCGTTGCATCCAAAAACTCTTCAACTACGAAACGAAAGTAGAGGAACAAGCTCAATGGAAATTATTTGTTATCTCTGTCTATTCAATGAAGCTTTAGGAATCAAGATTAATCTCTCATCACAGAGAACCTAACATTTTTTCAAACACGTAGTAAATTTGAAGCCAGAATTTAAAAAAGCACTTAACCGAAATGAACTAAAATTAATTAAAACCTAATGGGATATATTATACACAATTTGACCAATAAACAAAGGAAACCGCAGTAAAAAATTGAAAAGTTTACCTGACTTGAGCTTTAACAGGGGTCCAAGATTGAGTAAAAATGGTGTCACCTCTCGAAGAAACAAACATGGAAAAATCCCTGGAACAATCTTCGCCGGCGTCATCCTCCACCACCCTCTTAATCGCCGTCGCCCGCCGCGCCGCCACCTCCTTATCCATCGAGCACTTCCTCGGCACAATTCCCACCGGAACCCTCACCACCTTGCCCGGCGGCGCCAACGACGCCTTCTCCTCCGCCGAATCCGGCGCCGCCATGCACCTCCGCCGCCCCCGAAACGGCAGCACGAAGACCAACAATACCGCGTTGATTAGGAGCCATAAACTCCTCCAAACGCTCAGGCAAAACAACGCGTTGATTCTCCCGCTCGCCCCCGACGTTAGCATCACCGCGGCTCCGCCGCTGCCGACTTCCGCCATTTTGTCAGAGTTTCGATTTAGGGATTTTAATTTTCCCGGTTTGATCACTTCAAATGTGCTAATTAAAATCAATTTTTGAATAAAATGTAAGTTTTTTCAAATAAAATTGTTGAGTTCCAATCAATTTTGAATTTTTTTAATCTAAAAAGGGGGTTTTCGAATTTGTGTGTTTTCATCTAACACACTGTTGCGGAATCCGAAATGGTTGGAGAAAAAATCCGGTAGTTCTGGAAGAACCTAGAAATGCGGCTTGTTTTTTCTCCAAAAGGGATTGATATGCATCGTGAATGTTGTGATGATATCGAGAATCTGGAAAGCCTGAAATGGAAGAGGAAAGTCGTTTGTTGGAATTTTGGTTTTTCTCTCTCTAAAAATGCGGAGCAGAGCGATAAGGTGGCGCGAGAGAAACACGCACCAGCTCGTTATTGGCGGACGAGGGACTGACACGTGTCGGGTGGAGCTCCCGCCGCCCTGGTTGGTGGTATATATGCGGCGATTGGTTTATGCTTCTATTTTTTCAAACTTATTTTCTATTCATCCAATTACTAAGCAACAAGTGGCACCTCTATTTCCTTTTCATTTGCCTTATTTTAAAATACCATAGAGATCATGTTAAATCTTTGAACTATATTCATTTTATTATAAAGGGATAATAGCAGTTAAATAAACGAATTTTGACCGGATTATGGAATTGTACATAAGCTTTAATTTTTTACTCACGATACACAAACTTTGGATTTTTCTTAATTTTTTCACACGACTTAATTCCGTCGAAATCAAAGTTGAGTTGGACATTACGTGTCTTAATATCACTGACGTGGCTAATTAACTAGTTAGAATGCACCAACCTATAAAAAATGATTTTTTTTAACAAATATATAATTTTCATCTCACTATCTCCCTCCCTCTATCTTTCTCCCTCCTCCCTCTCTTTGTAGTCTCTCTTCCACACGCACCTCTTTCAACCAGCACTCGTCGCCGTTGCCGATGAGGACACCGATGCGGCGGAAGGGGCTGAGGTGGAGGGGTGGCCGGTGAGGCGGCAAGCGAAGGGGACGAAGAGGGGTTCCTGGGTGACAACTCAATTTGCTACAAGGATACGTGGATGCAGCTGGCACTAGGGTGGAGAATTTGGTTCTGGTTCTTCGGTACTCCCGGAACCGTGGTACCGTGGTACTCCCAATAACGATCCATTTGGCACTGGTACTAGGGCCGGTTTCCACATTGGCATATTTTTGGTTCCGGTGCTCCCGGAACCGAACTGAAGGAATCGCCCAGAATCAAAAATTAGGTAACCCTAATTTATTTTTCAGTTTTGAAATCTAATGACTAATTCCTAAAAAACTTCTCTTCTTTGTTCTTTCTTCTCACACGCGACGCGAGCGCGAGCTGCCCTCCTCCACCCACGCCACCGCCGCGCCTCCACCACCGCGGCCA
>JAYJMF010000066.1:2643736-2656425 GCA_036873715.1 Salvia sclarea
TGTTATAAACTAATGAATTATTATTAATTAATTTTGTTTTACTATCAATATTATATTATATTATATTATATTATATTCTAGTATATTATATTATATTATATTATAATTTTATATTATATTTAATATTTATTATTATTATTGATCATAAGATTAATTTATTTCTTTAAAAGAAAAAAATAAAATTAAAATAAAGTTAATCCATGTTCAAGGGAATAGCTAATCCCATGGGGATTGAGAGGAATGGCTAAACCCATATTCATGGGTATCACCATTTCTATGGAAATGGTGATTCCTGCTATGAAAATCTTACCAGCCGCGGGAATGGGAATGGCGTAGGAATGCCCATTCCATTCCTACATACCAGCCGGCCCCTAATAGTTTATGTGCTTTTTTTATTTATGATAGAGCAGCGATTGAATGAGATGTAAGCGTTATTGATCATTCTTGTATTAATGTGTGCTAGCTGATAGGCAGAAATATATATGTTGAAAATCCCAATCTTTTTAGGAATCAACCAGATTTTGCAAACTTTATGTGATTTGACATGTCCTAAATAGCATACCATTTTTTCCCCATCATTTTTACCAAAAAAAATAATGTCTAGTAGTTGGATTTTCAAGGAATGAGACGTCGAAATCGATCTTACGTCTCAGGAGCTTCAAAAGCAGAACATTATTATATGATGAATATAAAGCTAACCTTTTATTGTGCCTTAGTTTCTAAGTTATTTAATTGAGTTTTCAGTGTGGACGATATTAGTAAGAGGTTTTGATTTCGGCTCAATTAAGTTCTAATTTAATTTTACAACTATGTATGATTTGTTTATCTTGATATATGTTAAATGAACTTATTCAAGCTTGCCATGCAGTTACACTTGAGTCCAAATAAAGATCTTTTTCAAAATAGGAAGGCTCTAACAATTATTAGTTTTTTGATTGAGAAGATATAAGGTGAATGCATATATAAATTCACTGAATGAATGTATTACCCGATCGAGTTCGAATCTTATAAGAAACAAAAAAAAATATTTTTATCGGTACGATAACTTTCACTAAGTATGCATCAACTTTCACAACTCTTACACTAATTTGTAAAATAATATTGACTTTTCGTAATAACCAAAATGAAACATCTATATATAAGAAAAATTAATGGAGGTCAAGCTTGTGACCAATGGACTCGATAACGAGCTAAGCCCAAGTTCGACAAACTACTAGCTTTTAAATATGAATAGTATATGTACATGATCAAACTAGCTTCTAAATGTGAATAATATGTAAATTATCAAACTTTGGGATAAAGTTCTAAGTCTTCACACCATGAAAAATATTATATTTTAATAACTACACTTTAATTGTTCCAAATTGATGGACCCAAATTAAACTTGACCTAAGTGGATTAATGGATTGGTCACCACAAACAAAACAAGGTCGTTGCAATTTTTACAAGCAAAGGGGAGTGAAAATATATATGGACTAATGTTTGAACTGGAAAAAGAATAAAAGTGGTATTATAAGAAGTTGTCGCGCGAAGTTTAAAATGTAGATACAGTAATATTTTCCCATAGTCGAAATAGTGAATATCCATTTATAATTAAATTAGTGAGGTGAGTGAAGTTGATATTTATTGTTATAGATTTGGAGAAATTAAATTGAAGAGAATATGGGTAAAAATAAGGAAGATAAGCGCGGGAGGAAAAGGGCCATATACCTGAATGATATGCACCATGTTTATTTCTGTGTCTCACTGAATTAAAGGGTAAAAAGCAAACTGGCATTCAACTCTTACTACTGTTCATTATTTACTCACTAACTAATCACTACAGAATCGCATCGACTTGTCTCATACAAAACCTTCACATCTTTAATGCCTCTCTCTCTCTCTCTCTTGAAAAGTGAGTTAATTAATTATTGTTATAATTTATTGTCTTATCCTTGGAGATCTATCTCACATAAAAATGAGTAACTATAATTTATTGTCTTACCCTTGGATTGAAAAATAGCTTAACCATGCTAAGTTGGAAATATGGCCCGGCCAATATTTTCGAATTGAAAATTATGATGTGGAGGCGTAAATATTCTAATTCGTCTCATAAATTACTTTACTAGGAGAAATTGTCGGATTAGCAAACATTTAACAAAGAAATGTCAAATGAGCTAGCTACAAAGAAAAATAACAAGGGAATGAACTTGTTTAGCAAGAGAATTTTCCTTGCTAATCCATCCTCTTTTAGCAAAGAAATTAGCTTGTTTTAGCAAGGGATTTTTCGTTGCTAATTTTGAAGTTTTTTCTAGTGCTTGAAAAATAATTAACTCATGAAAAGCGCCATGAATGAATGATGTTATTTTTTTTTATAAGAATTGAAATCTTCAAGCTTGTGATTTGAAAAGGGGAGGAAAAAGTCCAGCAATTAAAGCTTGTGATTTCCGAAATGGTTGGTTTGTTTGGAGCTAGAGGATCGGGCCCTTTTAATTATTTGACAATTTAAATTGTATTAAAGCATATTGAATTGCATATAGATATACGTTCATAAGAATTAAACTTGATTGAATAGTTAGATTTAATTATTCTGACAAAATATTTAATATGGGAAAAAGATTAATAGTAATGAGTAGGACATGGGTATTGAATGGTTCCCAAATGATGCTTGCTTCGTACTGGCTACGGCCCTACTGCAATGCCCAATCTAGAGGGGGCCGTGCCCCCCTTATTCAACTTTGAATTTTGCTTTATTTGTGGGATATACATTTAAGGACATCTTATAATTGACTATATATTTCTACAAATATTTACACACCCTCTCCATATCCAGAGGAGTCATCACTTCTCATCGGACATATTGTATCACGAGTTCTCCTAGCTACTAGTGTTGCAATAAAATTATCTAGTAGTTCTAACGGTACCCAGTTTTTCGGAATTACCGACACTGTACCAGAAATTGGGTATGGGATATGGGATGTCGGTTTAACTAGTAACGATATCATAATCGGTACCCTAAATATTGATAATTTCGGTACTCGATTAACCGATATCGAACCTTATACCAATTAATTCATAATAAATAATTAAGTTATATTTTATATTTATATCATTATTTTTAATTTCAATTTTTTTTTTTAGTAAAATAAAAACTTGATTATCTTTCCATTGGTTGTTGGATTTGTTTTAGGAATTAAAAAATAGGAAAAAAATCTATGTTGAATTGTTGTTTTATTTGTTTTAGAAATTGAAAAAAAATATAAAAAATAGGGTAAATAGTCTGTAAATTGTTGAACTTTGCCTAAATTCTCATTTTGCATACAAACTTGAAAAACTGCGTGTAAATTGCCCAACTTTCAATTCATTCTGGCTTTGCAACAAACATTGACTTCCGACAAAGCTAATGCTGACATGTCTCTCCGAAATTTGTACGTGTTCAATGTCGGCTGACAATTAATACGACATCACATAACGTCTAATTTAATTAATGAAACGACGTCGTTTATCCTTCAAAATCATCAATCTTCTATTTAATCATATTCGACATTCTCACTTCAACCTGCGCTTTCTAGCCTCTGTATCTTCTTGGTGCCCTTATTTTCGGCTCATAAATAATTAAATGTGACGTCATATTAGTTGTCGGTCAACATTAAATACGTAGAACTTCCGGAGAGACGTGTAACCATTGGCCTCGTCGGAATTCAACATTGGTTACAAAATCAGAATAAATTAAAAGTTTAGCAATTTACATGTAGGTTTTCAAGCTGATATGCAAAATGAGAATTTAGGTGAAGTTCAGCAATTTACAGGCTATTTGCCCAAATATATACTTTTAAAAAAAAAGGGCACCTTAACAGATTCTATGATTCTAGGTACAGGTAGAACCGATTCATTTAACCGGTACAGTATAAGTAAGCTAAAATTCTCTTTAACTCGCTACTACTTTACCGATTTTCCAATTTTTCAGTACTGATAATTAACTGGTACCGTACCGATAGATACCCCAACTAGTAGTGACATGGATTTAATAACATAAAGAAAATGTTTTATGAAATTTGTTACATCTTTAGGTCTAACAGAATTTAGTTGCATCAAATGTGTATCTCATATAAAAATATATAATTTAATGACAGATTTTTATTTCGTGACAGAAATTATTTACTTGTCACATATTAGCAATCGAGGTAATCCTCACTCGTGTAAGTATTCTGCAAATGACATAGAGGAAATAATGAGAAGGGCCGGGGCCGATTCACAAACAAGCTAGAATTCTAAATATAGACGTGAAAAATTACATTTTTGGCGTGAATAATGACTCAAACTCTTGGATATTCATTGGGCAATTCATGATGAAAATAGTCATTTACCTACAAACATTTCATATGTAATAGTTTGCCAACTGCAATTGTAAGGTAAAATTCAATGTACTCCACGATCATTATATATATATGGTCCTTGAATTGAGCATCCACGATCATACCAAAAGAAAAATCATCAATCTTTTTTATTTAATTTCACTACGTACTACTACTACCTTTGATGAATAGTGACACAAAAATTGAATAAGAGAAGTATATGTGTATGTGACCAGTCAAAATATGTAAATTAACTGCATGGAAAAGAGGATTTTAGCAAAGTGTCTCTTTTTTTTTTTCTCTCTCTCTCTCTCTCTTATATAAACCTGTCCCTCTTGAGATTGCCTCAGACCCATCATCATTATTTTCCTTCTCCTCATTCAGAACCAAAAGAAAGAAAAAAAATCAATCAAAACCCCAATTTTCAAGAATCTCTCTCCCATCACTTTCTCCAACCCTAATTCCCAATCCATTTTCCCCCTTCACTCTTGATCAAAAAGAAAAGAAAAATCTATCAATGGCAGCTTTTTCATCATCATTTCAGCAGCATCTCGACGCATCATCATCATCAGTGGCCTTCCTGCCAAAGCCAAACCCCAACTCCTCTTCATCTTCCTCTCCCTCTCCCACCATTAATACCATGTGTGCCCTTTTCCATGATCCAAACAATGCCTTATCTCATCATCTCCTTCATCATAGTACCTCTCCCTCTCCCTCAAACAACAATGATGATTCCTCCCTTTTAAATGCAACCAATATGGATTCCTCAATATCTGTTATCACTCATAAAAACATCCAATCCAATCCCAAAAACCTAGCCCCCAATTTCACCAAGAAGAGGAAATCCACCACCTCTGCTCAGTCCAAGGTTCAATTCTCTACCTAATTAATTTCAATATTAATTAATTAGTTTTCCTAATTGTGAAAAAAAATGATTTTTTTTGCAGGATATGAGGGAGTTGGTGAAAGGGAAGAAGCAGAAGAAAGTGAAAGGTTGTGATGAGGAGAAGAAAGGAGGAGAAGAGAAAGGTTATATTCATGTAAGAGCAAGGAGGGGCCAAGCAACTGATAGCCACAGCCTTGCTGAGAGGGTATTAATTATTTTTTATTTTATTTTTTTGAAAAAAAGACCTTTTTTAGTTTTTGTATTTTTTTATTGTAGTATTCAAGTTTCGTCTAACTATTTTTGGGAGAGGATAACGTTTCGAGTTTTACTATTTTTGGATGCAGTAACTGTTTATTTACTATGAAAGATTAATTATGGTTTTTTTGTTGTTGTTTAATTAGGTGAGGAGGGAGAGAATAAGTGAGAGAATGAAGCTGCTACAAGCTCTTGTTCCTGGCTGTGACAAGGTCAAATTTAATTAATTTATCATAATACAATTTTAATACTATATACTATCTTTTATTTTTCACTCCTGCTGACATGTTTCCTGTGGATTTGAGTGATGAACAGGTAACTGGAAAGGCCCTCATGTTGGATGAAATTATAAACTATGTCCAATCACTCCAAAATCAAGTTGAGGTATATAATAATAAACTATTTTGGGCCAATTAATTCTTGATTAATTTAACATATATGCATTTTTGGAGAAACTAATTAATTAATTGTATATTTTGCAGTTTCTCTCAATGAAGCTTGCATCTGTGAATCCCATCTTCTATGATTTTGGTATGGACTTGGAATCATTCATGGTAGGGCCTGATCATCAGGTATGTAGAAAGTAGAATGTTCCTTCTCTTGTAGTAATAACTTCAATTTTTAATATGTTAATTTTGAGGAATTTCAAGAATTACTTATACCTTTTTCTTTGCCCAATAAATGCATGCAGAATTTAAATAGCTTGGCATCACCATTGCCAGCAGGCATGCAAGAATGCAGCCCCACAACACCCAATTCCTATCCAGTCTTAGATAATTCTGTTAATTCTCTTCTCTTACACCACTCCCAAATTCCAAATGCTCTACCCCAGGTACACACATTTGTTTTTTCTCTTAATTAAATATTTATTCAATTATTAATGCATGGTACAATATATAGTGTATTAGTTTGTCACATGATTAAATATAACATGGACAAAATTGACATCATTTTCAGGGTGATAGACAGGTTTTGTGGGAAGTGGATGAGCAAAGACAGAAAATTATTAATCAGTCAGGAATCATCAACAACTTGTTTTCTTTCCCATTGATGTAAAAACCCAACATCATCTGTCCTACAACCATCTGGTAAGAACTCATGTCATTCATTTGTCTCTCCCTTTTATTTTTTTCCTCCAAATTCATCTTATGATGGGTACTAATCATTATTCCCCACCCCCAATCAAAAGTCAAACAATTCAAGTGGCCATAAACTCCATGTATTTTATTTCATCTTGTTTAAATTTTAATTAGGAATTAATGAACCCTAATTGAATTAACGAAAATGGATGCACCGTACATCCGAACAGACACACACACACAAACACAAGTTTTTCCTTATACGGAGTATTTTATTTCGTTACAACATGATGCTACAGAGTAGACTATTAACATTTTACGCGTATGATATTAATTATCTATTTGTTTGGTTACATTTTTTTTTTTCAGATGATTTTGATGAAAGAAAAAGGAGCAAAGGGATATTAACTAAAATTAAAGGCTGGTTATTCTTGTCTGCGGTATCAATTCCAAATGTGGAGAAGTGCTAAAGAAATTCGAAATCTTGGAGTCAGAAATGAGTGGAACCGACCAAATATCAGCAAATCTATCTCTTTTGAGATCCTTTGTTTCCAACAAAATTTCTGCACCCATAATTAAGGCTGTGGTGGTTAGAATTTTAGGCAGTGGCTAGTGATCAAGAATATTATTGTGTTAATGTTGTAAAATAGCAGGAAATACTTTTTGGATATGTATTTGAATGTTAATTAATTATTTAGTGCATATTTTTTTTCTTTCCTTATAGTATTCTTTTAATAAGAGAGAGTGAGTCTGTTATTACAGTTAATCTTGCAGTTATGGGTTTCTTTTCTTGCCCATTTCCTGACTTTTGTCTTGGATTTGATGTTCTGCTGTTGACATGACTGCTTATACGTATCTAGTTTTATGTGGGTATCATCTCTCTTTTTGTATAGTCTATCTTTATGATTGGAGGAGACATAAATAAATACGTACATACATATGTATGTATTGTACACGTATAATTGTATGAAAACATGCTACATGACAAATATTTGTGGGTGTATTTGCAGAAGACAAGTAATTATAAGAAGTAGGAAAAAAAGAGTTGAACAGGAAAAAGTTGAGAATAATACAAAAAACAAGCACGTGGTAAAACTTAAAGTAATTAAAATGTTTGGAAAATACCATTTTCTATCATAATATTTGAACTTTCTCATAATTATAGTTCAGTGTCTGTGAAATTACATTTTTAATGTCCATTACCATGTTCTTGTTTACAACATTTTAACTTTATCAATAAAAAAATGAACTTTCTTTTCTTATGCCATCAATTTCCTTGAATTAATGAAATTAAAGCCCCAATTAATTTCCAATCCGACATTGATTTGACGTTGCAAGATTCAGATTCAGTGATCGGAACTATAGCATCATTCAGAAACTAATTTCGTTTCGGGTTTGTATAGTGATCAATTCTAGTTGTGTTCACAATTTCAACAATCAATGTTCAAATTGTCGGAATTGATGCTGCAAGAAAAGAAAGTTGATTTTTATTTTTTTGGATAAGAAGAAGAGTAATAGTATGAGTATCAATTTGTGATTTTGTATAGTGGGATACAACTGTGAAAATTGAGATGAGGTATAAATGATACTAGTATTTTCTTAAACAACTCTGGGTGGATTTATTTTTGTATCCAAGCATTAGAATAACATTGAAATCTGAAATGTACGCGGTTACCATATTTGCTAGTACTTTTTTCAAAGGGTTATGATGTTTTTATTTTTTTTAATTATTTATTTTTGAAAATCAACCCAAGACCATAAAGTATAAGTAACTCTATTTATAATGATAAATATTATTATTGACTATAAATTACATATTCGAATCATATGTAGATTTGGCTATTTAAATAAATTACTGGACAATTTATCACATAATTTAAGAAAACTTTCGACTCGCCAAAAGTATGTGACTGTAATTTTCAGGCTGCCTCCAATGGTGGAAATTAATTTTTAGTTTCTTATATGCCACATCATTTTGGGAACTCATTTATTTTATCCTCCAACAATGAAACTAGTTTCTAATTTGAGGGTCCCGTTATAATACAAAAGGAAAGCACTAGTATAGAGGAAAAGAAAAAGGAAAAATACAAAAAGCTAATAATGTGGGTCCCATAAGAAATTAGTTTTTTATTTTTGTGGTCGGTTCCATGAGAAACTAATTTCTAAAACTTCCAATGGTAATTTCTATTTTTTTAAAACTAAAACTAGCACCATTGAAGGCACCTCATGGACCTTAATTTGAATGTATCATTTTAAGCTAAAATTCAACAATATATCCGTATACATATATGCAAACAAGAAAAAAGAAAAACTTGCCACGTCACAATCTTTGTCTAAAAGGTTTTGTCTAATTCTTCATGTCAACTTTTGAAGAGAATACATCTTTCCAAAATCCTCCTTTAATTTTTGGTTAATTTTCTTTTTCCAAATATTGTCGTCTACATACATCTTCAGATTTTATGCCGTTATGAATGATTAATTAAATCCGACCTTTTTGAATACTATCACTATGCAAGATCACATATCTAAAGCCATTTAACTTTACTTTCCAAAACTATTTTTAAAACTAAAAAGATCTTTTATAATCATTTCGGAGACATTCAAATGATAAATATTCATGGGTGGATTTATGGTGTGAATGCACTGGACTGGAGGCCAGTGCAACCCACAAATTTATTTATATATATATATATATATGTATATATGTATTATATTAAACTAAATTCAAAATTAATCCAGTGAAAAATAATTAAAAAAATTTAAACAATACCACTATTTGTTGATTTTTGTTATCGTCGTCTTATATGTTTTCTTTTTTCCTTCAAATTATTCAATTATCATGATATTTGCAAGTTTCTGAATAATTTTTCTCATAAAAAATTTTACTGCCGAAGATATTATTTCACTAAAATATAAATTAGACATTATATACGTGATTTAATAGTGATGCAAGAGTTTCAAGTTTTTACACTTGTTGAGTTTAATCAACTAATTATTCAAGTCTCGCAGGAAACAACTTACGTGAACATCAAAATATTTGGATATTTATAAAATTCAACGCGCCGGAGAGCAGCCCACTCCTTTAATAAATCTCGAATCCACCCCTAAATATCTGTATTAAAAGAGAAAAAGATTCAATTCTCACCGTTCCCTTTCTTATGAAATGAATCAATAAGTATATTACAAGCATATTACAAAATTATATATATTTGTTAATGATTCAACCGACAATTATGGGCTTAGTGGTATTTATTTATGTTTATCCAAACCGATCGGGTTCTAAGATATTCATGCTTCTATGTATACAACCATTTTCTCCGAGAACATTCAATAATGCAATTGATCGACTTTCCCAAAAGAGAAAGAAAAAGACAAATTTAAGGTGGGGTATATAAATTCTATATTCAGCTTATTTGGATTGAAAGGTAAATAAAATTTGTAAAACTTGGCTGAAAAAGTGTGCATGTCAAAGGCAGACATTTTAATCTTTGTGTCACATGGGTTTTAGTCTTGTGGTTTTAGTCTTGTCTAACACTGTTTTTCATGAAGGGCCAAAAGAAATTTTCTGGTTTCAAGTAGAAAATCACTGTGATCATATCTATAGCTTTGATTGCATGCCAATTTATTTATTTCTCACCATAGGAGTAAGACTATTCTCTCTGTCTGTGAATAGAAATTAATGATCCCCCAAAAATATTCTTTTTCTAGGTCAATGCATTGACGTCCTAGAAAAAAAATAGTAATATGTGTATAAAATAACAAAATACTAGTAATTAATCTGACAATTTTCTAAGAAAAACGAATCATTCCTATTGTAACATTGACAATAATCTGATCCACAAATTTTGACTAAATAATAATATGTTTGTTACAACAATAAAATTGACGGTCTAGGTCGATCTTTATTAATTTTACCTTAGCATTTATTCCAGGTGAAGAAACACAGGTCAATATTCGTAACAAAATAATTTCAGGAAATTGATGATATGAATTGCATCGAAATTATCTGTATATATTATTTTATATTTTCAATCTCATACTCAATATTCAATAAGCTGAAATTGTCAATTATCTAGGCTTAGAATTGTTGGCATATTTAATTTTTGGTTTCCATCTTCTCATGTTATAATTAAATAATATTCAAATAACTGGCATAAAAGATCTTCAGGTTAGTAGGTAATATTTAAAACTGTCAATTTGTGAATCATATAGTACTTGAATGATGATTATGACATCAATATAACCCAAATACAAACAAACAAAATTAATAATTTTAGTGTCGTAAGTGTGTTAGGATAGATGCGAGGTTCGAACATAAATGTTTGTTGGATTTCTTCGATCAATCCGAACATACAAATCTCGTTTTGCTAATTGATATGTCTATAATTGACTAAATATTTATATATCAGTCATTATCGTAATTTCTCGGAATTTCTATTGTATATATACAGTCATTTGTGTTCCAATATTTGGCCTTCGCGTCGGCAAGTTTTTGAAGATTCTAGATTTAATCACTAACGTGATACATATCTTTGAAATAAAATTAAGTAAATTAATAAAAGTATCACGTATAATATTTAGAATAGTACATATAAATAAAATTAAATACCTATAAAAACAATTCTTCTATTAGGAGTGGAAGAGTGTGGCCAGGTTTAAATTTTAAATTTCACGCTTACAAAATAGAGAATCGATCACACCACTTCAATTTGGGTTGGGTATGTATATCCGATCGATTCCAAGGGGACAAAAGCAAAAAGGACTTACTACTAATATTATTTTATTGCAACATGTGTTTGTTTGATAAACTACTACTCATTAATCCGTCGAAATTCGACGGGAATTGACTGATGCTAATTTTTTTCTTTATTTTTGTTATTATTTTTGAATTTAAGACAAACCAAAACTTTAGGAACTGTTCATCTTTGAAGTTATTTGTGTTGAACAATTTGATTTGACCCTATTAAAATAATTTGATTTTCATTTTGTTGATTTCCTTGACAGTTTGTTTCACTTAAAAATGAATATAACAAAACCAAGGCAGCTACATATCTGTGAGTTTGGGGAAAATGGTGTAAAAATGCAGTCTCCATTTGGTATTCTACTAAAAAAATAAAACTCTTCCTGCAAGTTACAAACCTCAACTTAAAACGACACTGTTGTTGAGACCTGTATAAGTAGAGTCCAGTGTATTCTTTTGCGTATGTTGCAATTTGCGTGCAATGTGCTCATCTCGTGGAGTTAGAGCAATGACAGAATTTGGACCTTTTAGAGTTAATCGAGATGGCAAAACATTTTGGCACAACCAATATAATTGGAACAATAGAAGAGTTTGAATTTTTTATTATTATTAATTATTATTATTATTATTATTATTATTATTATTATTATTATTATTATTATTATTATTATCTAAACCTATATATTTCCATCATTATCATAGAAGTGGTAGCTCGGTGTGTGCTCCAAATATTAGAAACAACAAAATACTTGTGGAACCTAAAAAAAATACTTATAACTGAATGTATTGAATTAAATACGTAATGCGTTCTAAAAATAATTGTTTACTAAATTATGAGAAAAGCGAAGAAATTTTTAATAACTTGCTACATAATGGAAATCAAAAACTGAAATTGTTTCACCGTGAGTCTATTTCTTTAAAGCCTTTGTTGATGACTTCCTTAAGGCATTCCTCTCGACAATTATCTTCATACAATATCTAATAATAACACGAAGAAGCAATATATATAGTAGGAATTATCACCAACATGTTATCTAAATATTTATTAATGACCTTATTGAGCAGTTAAATGAGCAAAGTAGGAATGTAAAATAATACTTAATCTTCCAATTTTAATCAAGTCGGTGGGCGGTTTGATTTTGGATACATAATAAATATTAGAAAGGCCAAATAAACATATAACTGGGCATATACATAAATTTGCAATCGAATATTACATTAGTATCATTATCTTTTTTTTTTCAAAAAAATCTCACCTTGGACATAATCATTGCATGGGTTTACGGTAAGAAAAAAGGGATCCCAAATCTTGCAAGCAGGGCTGGCAATTTTCAACACGACCCG
This sequence comes from Salvia sclarea, assembly GCA_036873715.1. Classification (NCBI taxonomy): domain Eukaryota; kingdom Viridiplantae; phylum Streptophyta; class Magnoliopsida; order Lamiales; family Lamiaceae; genus Salvia; species Salvia sclarea. The sequence continues at coordinate 2,656,376 of JAYJMF010000066.1, forward strand.
AAAACACGACACGAACCGGCACGCAATTAATGGGTCAATAACACGACTTA
>JAYJMF010000066.1:2676004-2695395 GCA_036873715.1 Salvia sclarea
CATTTGCAAATTTAGTAATTTCGAAATAATAAATGTATTTGAAAATAAAATCTCATCAAATCTAGACCCCCCAATCTTCAAAATTAATGGATGATATTGGTTCTTAGTTCCTATTTTAAATAGGGGATGTATTTTATCCTTCCCCTATATATATATATATATATATATATTAACTCTTCAAGAATAAGTAAGATATTATTAATGACAAAATTACAAAAAGAAACATGATCGTAATACCTATTTAACTTTGGAGGAAGATATGAATATGAGAAAAGTCATATGATGTGCGTGCAACACATATTTTTGTCTCCTCTTTGTATTTTGACGTATCTCCCACAAATTTCGGTACCTCACCTTTCGGCAGTCGCTGGTGTAATTATTTCAACAACCATTATTTGTGAGTGAAGATCTTGTATATAGTATACAACTATGAAATATACTACAAAAGACTCATATATGGAGAAATTACATTAAGTGGTCATTTACTTTGCATAAAAATATGGATTAATAAAAATGATACAAGTTAATTTATATTTACTTTGATGTATAAATAATGGATTGGGCGCCCAATTTTGAACTATTATTGATTTGTAATGTTTTGAATTTTTCAAGAAGATTTTAGGATTATCAGATGATTGAAGTCAATTAACCCATTAAAATCACTCCAAAATAAATAAACATATAACGATGTATTTGTAGGATGTCATATAATAAAAGAAAAATTAATGCAGTTTTATACTTTATTGTCTAGGCTTTTTTTCAATGTTATCCAAGGTACATAAAGTTGAATTTAATACATATACTATCAATGTTATTAATAATTCTCTCATTTTTTCGATTTTTGATAGCTGGCATTTTTAATTATCACCCTCCAAAATGACAGAAATTTAAATCTCCAGCCTTGCTTTTTCCTTCCATTTTTGACTTATTCACGTGCATGTATTTTTTAGTGTGATGAGTCAGTCAGCATTCAATTGCTGAAGGTATGATAGGGAAGAAATATTAACAAAATTAATAGTATCCGTATTAACAGTGTAATTTCGTTTGGGACCCAAAATTGTTGAAAAAAATCAATAGTTAAGAGTATAAAATGTTATTTTTGTGATAAATAAAATCATCCAAATAATCACACACCATTATATCTAAGTCTCTTGCTACGATATCATACACACGCCACATCTACAATTTGATATCTTAACATGAAACATGAACAAACTAAAATCGGCAATATGATCCAAACAAATTAAATGGAGAATTCGTATTCCAATAATTAAATAGAGAGTAGGGTCTAATTAAGACCTCATCTCATCAACTAGTTTCCACCCTGTGGAAATTCCGGTGGCAGCCGCAGGCGGCGCAGCTGAGGTCGGCCTCCGCGCTTTCATGGCCTCCGGCGGCGGCTGAGAACTCCCGGCAACCATCGACGGCGTATCCTCCGGTATTAGCCGCATGGTTCCTCATACATTCGCGGTACCGAATTCCACTCCAACTTCTCTTGGAACCTTCTTTTTTTATCACGACTAGCTTTTTCGTCATTGCTTCCAAATCTAAAATTACAAATTTTAAATGATCGAATATATCAAGATTGGGATCAAGAAAAGGATTGAACACACACACACACACACTTATATATATAATGATAAAAGGCAATATATAGGATACGGGGCGTGGTCATGTGGCCTTGACCTAACCCTAGCAAGAATTGGAGTACGTATCAATTTATGTTTGAAAATTTATAGTCTTCCACTTTGAAAAGGTGAAAATGTATTACTGTTAATCATTTTGAATTTAGCTATATTTGTGCACAGTTAATTAATGGATTCACATTTAGATTGTGTTGATTGGGGATATTCACCACGTGTGTCTTTTATTGTCTATATATATAGTGCAAGTGCATTGTTTCTCCGGTTTACTTTTGAATCTTTGGTCTTTCTTTTAAGAGAATTTGAAATTGAATTGAGTTTGTAAGGTCAGCATTCGTTCAATTGATCTGATAGAAGTTTTACCAGAAACGATGACTATTTTTGGAGAGAGAGACTTTTGTTGTTCCCGCACACGATACGCTTTCTTTCGGCTTTTTACTGCAAATTGGTGTAATATTACTCCCTCCGTCCCGGCTATCCTCCGTCCCGACTAGCTTGAGGCGTATTCTCTTTGGAGTCGTCGCAACTAGCTTGAGTCGTTTCTATAAATAAGGGCTTTTAATTGTGTTTTGTTTGACTAATTGTACCCTAAAATTAAAAAAAAGTTATGTCACGTTTTATATTTGAGTGAGTAAAAATATTATTAAAAAAATTATTGAGTTTAATTAAAAAATTAATTAATGTTTGAGATAAATTAATTAAATTCATAAAATTAATTAATGAAAATAGAATAAAAAAGAATAAGAAACAAAAGATACACACTTAACACGACACCCATTTTATTACCAATACACTTTAAGCACTAAATACTTATTTCTTAATTTCTGTGCGCAAAAGAAACGCCTCAAGCTAGCCGGGACGGAGGGAGTATTTTATTATGTGTACTTGTGTAGTGTAATAGATAAATTGGTGTGTTGTATCAACCGACTATGGTATTTACTATATTAACTAGGGCTGTCAAAATTTGCCGAAAAAACGGTACACCGTAATTACCGTACCGAAAATTACCGGAAAATACCGAATATAAGGTCTACCGAATTTTCCGATAAGGTATGATACCATATCGAACTTTTTGGTACGGTAAAGGTATCACTTTTCCAAATACCGAGGTATACTGTACCGTGGTATATACCGAAACAATCGGTATATACCATTGCTTCAGTATATACTGTCATACCGGTACCGCGGTATATACCATTATTTCAGTAAATACCGGCATATCGAGTATATTAATACTATTAAATATGTACACATTCAATTTCAATTATAAAAAGAATAATTTATTCATTAATTTTAAATCATAATTAGTAAATGTAGTAATAAATATATGAGTTAATTTTTTATATACCGCCATATTTCGCTAATTTTGATATGACCGGTAATACTGATAATGTGTGGTATACCGTGAAAGAGAGGTATGCCGAAGTAAGGTAAGATATATCAAAAAGAAGGTAAGGTATAGGTATATAAAAATTTGATACCGAAAGTAAGGTATACAGAAAAGTATGGTAAGATAACGATATGAAATTTTCCATACCGAAGACAAAGGTAAGATATAAGGTATGACCATTTTGGTAAGGTATACCGTACCGTGCCACCCCTAATTGCAACTCATATTTCAGTAATATATTTATAATCTTTTATTATTTATAATGACAGATATATTAGTTAAATATAAATTTAATCTGCATCTTTACCAATGGATTGAGTATGTCATACTGTAATACATTTCGTAATAGACTAATAGGCCGGATTTTTCCTCATCAAATTCTTATTTGAGTTTTAAATTTCTTCTCCACTGTATGCAAACCCTTTATTTTAAATTTTAAAAAAAAAAAAAGTGTAGGAGCATTACATCATCTGATCATTAGAATACTTAATTTGATCGGTTAACATTCTTAAATGTTATTCCCTACTATGTCAACAAATTTTACTTAATTAATCACACGCTATTATTTTATATTACTTTTAATATTTATTTACTGTTTATCTCTTACTTCTTCGAATCCTACAAATATATTGGACTGTATAATCACAATTATATCGAATTACGCCATTTTAAATATAAAAATATAAAATATAATTTTTGTAACATACGTGTCCAAAAATAACGAATTACTCATAATGGAAATAGGAATATGGAATATAATTTGTAAATCTAGTCTTTAATAAATAAAATTAGTAATTGTGCATTATTTTGCTCCTAAACATTTGCTTTTCTAGGGTAAAGGGGATGTTCCATGCTAAGTACCAACTGCGACTCTACGAGGAGTGTTTCAAACTTCGATGTGTTGGTCAATGGCATTATGGCAACCTAATGGAATAATAGAATATTCTTTTCAAATAGGAAGCCACTTTTCACTGTGCAATGATATTTTCTCCAACAATTTGTACTATATTGATTTTGAATTTTATAGTTTTTAGTCTGTGCGCAGATTATGTTGAATTAGAATATAAATGTGTCTAAAGTAAAGTGTAATATTGACATACTAAAACATGCATAATGCTATTTTTTTCATTTTATACTCTCTTCTTCCTCCTCCTCCTCCTCCTCCTCCTCTTCTTCTTCTTCTTCTTCTTATTATTATTATTAGTTGAATCCAAGAGAGGAGAAGAAAAATTCCATAAAAGAAAAGATACTTTTCATAGTTTGTTACAGAAGTGTTGTAGTATTTATAGCACAAAAACGCAAAGAAATTTCTCCTTATTAATCAACATAAAAGCAACATTAAAATCACAGCCGTTGATCTCACGAGCATATATCAATGACTGCTGCTATCTTAAAACTTGCTCACGTGGCAGCATGCTCGCACGCCACATCAGCGTCTTCATTATTATTATTGCATATTGACGCACCTTACAAGAAACTTAGTTAACACGTATAATAATGCAAAAGTTTTGGTTGATGTTGGAAGTCTAATTTGTACTAATAATTAAATTGTATTTGTATAATTATTTTATTGTAATCCTGTTAAACTGATATATGAAAGATTTCAGTTTGGATTAAAAGGGTATTGAATTGTCATAAAAATTTGTTGGAGGTCCGAATTGCAAACTAATAATAAATTTACAATTTTGGTACAAGCTAGTCATAGTTTCCTAGAGAGGTCATTAAATAGGATTCATCCAAAATTATTAATTATGACCCAATTTGATTCATTGATCTTATTGATGGATGCTTAAGATTTATTCTCCAAAGTTGATAACGTTTTCGTATATATTAAATAATTTTTTTCGACAATTATATTTTTTTATAATATACAATAACGCGTCTATCGATTATTATATATGCTTTTCATCTACAACACAATGTTTTATAATAATAAAATTATACTTTTGTAAGAAATCCTAATAAACTCCCACCCGTAATCTCTAAATATAAGTAGTTTACACAAAATTAGAATATGCATTTCTTCTACTGTAATTTCTATAGAAACTCTATAAGCATCCCAAACATATTCAATTAAACTCAAAAATAAATATTCAAAATCAATTCAAACAGGCATCCACTATTATATACGATTACGATTTTGGGATAGATGTGAATAAAATCTCAAGGATTATCTCACTACACTTGATTCAAATTTATGTTTATCTATTGTTGCTAATGCTAATTGTTTCCGTAGATAAAATATTCCTTTACTTTGCTCTAAGAAATCTTGAGCATAGACTGAGACACTAAAATTAGACATTGTGCAAATATACAAAATTTTGTTGGATGTTTCAGAGTTATATGTCAGTATATTCTGAATATTGTATTTTATCATATGCATGCCCCACTAAACTATCAATTCCCATCAAATGTTATACACATGTAAAGCATATATCAGCCAGCAAGTCAGCAACCATGCATGGACTGATATACCTGTCGTTAAAACTCTAATCTTGTGACTAAGATAAAATAAAATAAAATAAAAATAAATTTGCAGGGCTTATGGAGATAGAGCAGTGCAATTTAACGATGCTAATTAAGGGTAGGTTCGTCGTAAAGAGATATATATCTTTGTTTTTAAGTTAAATGTATCTCTATTATTATGCATTTAATTTATCTATTAAACTTTAATCATTCCATTTAAAAAAAAAACATAGATCTTATTAAGATCAGTGGTCCAGATTAATTTCTAATTTTTATTTTTTACTAGATAAGTTTTTTATTTGATAATCCCATGTATTTATCTATTAAGGTTGCGTTCTTTTTTATGGAAAATTATCATGGAAAAATGAGGGCTAAGAAAACATTCGCCCTTTAAAATTTTCCTTTTTTTCCATCCCCTTGTCTAAGAAAAAGAATTTTACTCTTTCTTCCTCCTCATTTTCACTCCAATTCCTTCCATTGAAGTGAAATTGAGGAGGAAGAAAGAGTAAAATTCTTTTTTTAGACAAGAGAATGGAAAAATAGGAAAAATTTAAAGGACGAATGTTCTATTTTCTCTCATTTTCCCATAATAATTTATCCATCAAAGAGAACGGAGCCCAAGGAGATAGAGTTCACAATTTGCCAGTGCATAAACAATTAAATTAAGATTAGATGTATTTTTTTATCAAAAAAATTAGATGGTCTGACCTTTTAAAAATGTGGGATTGAAGTATGACAAACACAGATTCTGCATGATCTAATTTTGTTTGCTTCAGTTCTTTTTTGTTAAGGTTGCGTTCTCTTTGATGGAAAATTATCATGTGAAAAAGGGGGATAAGAAAACATTTTGCCTTTAAATTTTTCCTTCTTTTTCATCCCCTTGTCTAAGAAAAATAATTTTACTCTTTCTTCCTCCTCCTTTTCACTCCAATGGAATGATAATATTTTCACTCCTTGCAAATGGGATAATATTATCCTTCCATTTGAGTGAAAAGGAGGAGGAAGAAAGAGTAAAACTCCTTTTTTTAGAGAAGAAGATGGAAAAGAATGAAAAATTTAAAGGACAAATGTTCTCTTTTTCCTCATTTTCCCATGATAATTTATCCATCAAAAAGAACGGAGTCTAATTAGTTGTACTTTCTACACAACTTGTTCAAATAAATTAGAGGAAAATACAGAATTGGTCTTGCTCTCCTAATTAACAATTGTTTTTAAGTTTCTGATTATTAAGAAGCTGGCTAGAGCAAGAAATTGTGTTTATATTCTTGATAAGCTGCTAAGTCTATGCAATCGCATAGGCATTGTTTATCATTCGGAAGTAATATTCTCATCACATTCTCTAGATTTTCACTTCTATAGCTATAAAATAAGTATCTTGGATCTGTAAAACAAATGGTATATGCTTGCCAAAGGTTCCTGTATTAACTGAGTATTATTGACATAAGTGACTACTATTATTTATTAAGATGCAATAAAGAAATTAAAAATGAGACCAAGCTATAAGCAGCCAGCTACCAAATAAGATGATTAACTATTACTAGTTGCGAGTGGCTGACATTAATCACCTTCAGCTAATCTGTTCTATTTGTTATGGCCATTCCTTTAGGGTAATATTAAATCTTAGACTGTTCTTGGTTTATTTAGAATATATTAAACTATTAAAAATATCTATTAAATCATGAATTATCGAAAGACTTATATATCAAACTTATCTTGGGTTCATATGCTCAAGAATGTCGTTTTTAGCGTTTCTAATTAATATTGTGATTTATACTACACTTACCATATCGTTAGGTAGAGATATTGTCAACATGTGAATGACAATATAAGTATGTATTTTTCTTCTTTGAAAATTGAAATGATAGTACTCTACATAGCATGGAATGTGTTGGACTAAAGTTCACCTAAAATCCCTCGCAATCTAATGAGGTCGTCCTAGCGAGCAAGCTAATCTGAATCATCTCTCAAGGAAAACTTAACAGGGCATTAATCAATATTACCACACTAAAGCAAGTAAATTCCTAAACATTCTAATCAGCAAGAGAAGTTTGATCGTCACCTAAAAACTGTAGATTACCTAGGCGAGAGATTATAAAGGATTGAAAGGTAATTTATCAAGACGAGAATTAAATTATCAAATAACCCTAGGCATGAATCGAATGAGCAAACGGTAAAGCAAGAACAATTAATCTAATCAACACCATGACCTGAGCAAGTCAATGAGCATACATATGATAATAATAAACAAAGAATCAAAATAAATAGAATCGAAGATCCAAAACCAATCACGAGAGGAACAAACACAATAACTCACAAATCGAAGGAAACGAGAATGATTAAATCCAATAACCGGGGCAGAAAGTCGTAGTGATCGAATTACACATGATCAAGTTCAATACTAGAGTCTCCAAAATCTCAAAAAGTTGATAAAAATCGCCAGAGTTCGTCACTCTCTAGCCCTAGGCGCTAATGCTCGAAAACCTATTTTAACACGCAGGCTGACACGCGGGGCAGCGGCCGCTGGACCCCAGACGGCGCTACCCCTAGTCTTCTGTCCTTTTTGGTGCGTTGGGGCAGCGGCCGCTGGGTCCCAGCGCGCGCTGCCCCTGCCACTTCGGCACCCCGACTCGCAAACCGAGCTTCTCGTCTTCGTAACTTATCGTTTCCTCGTCCTCTGACCCTTCTCGACCACCGAACCACGAACAATCTCGCTCCCCGACCTAAAAGTCACAAACGAGCGAGAACGGTGTTAGCAACGGCCCTTGAGGTAAAGTACGAGCGAAAAAAGCGAACAAACAAGGAACCGGAAACGACAGAAAACCAAACAAGAGCCACGGAAAGAATGCAATGCATGTTATATAATCATTTGACAGATGTCTTAAAATTCAATGAATATTGACACATTTCATTCGAGATTTATACTTCAATTTAGAACATAATAATTTTGAAGTAGGTAGTAATTACCGTGAAGGACTCAAGAGGGGATACTTGGGTGGCTTGTAAAGACTATATATGGCGGTGATTTATAGGATCATATGTAGCCTATTAATGTTTATATAGATTCTCTCCTTGTATGGCGAACTTAGAGGAGGAAGAACGACTGTTACCCGAGAATGTTCCAAATGTTTTAGGAATTATTATCAGATATGTTACTTAGTATTTATAGAATTACTAATACGACAGCGACAAATTGTTCGCAACGAATGTGTTCCGTTATAATTTCCTTAGTTGGTTTAGGTAATTTTTCTTAAATAATGACATTCGCTTTCCCTTTCTATAAAAGAAGCTATAAATAACTTCAACGTGCATTATAGTCCTTTGCTATGTAGAATTCAATTTTCAGTCTATTATACTAGCAACTTATAATATGTGGCGTGTCACTTTTGGTCACTGTGCCATTAGTTAAGTCTACCACTCTCGAAAGTTATTTTCGTTCCTTTACATTATAAGTAATAATATAATGTATGTATCTGGCAATGACAATGGGTCGGGTACCCACCCATTAAGCGTTTTCTAAATTTATATCCGTCTAAAATTTTTAAATTTATACCCGTTCCAAATTCATCACGGGTAGTAACTTTTTTTCCCAAACCCGATCCGAAGTCATTGGGTAATACCTGCTAATTACACACTCAAACCCGTGTAAATAAATAAATATATATGAACTATCATAATATTTCATACACTCAATCAATTAAAAAAATCCTAATACCACAAATTAAATATGATGCTAATAAGACGAAGTAATGATTAATTAGAAACTAAATTTCAAGCATAAAAAAATATTCCAATAATATTTATATCAATAGAAAATATTATAAAGAATTTGTGAGCATAAACAAATTCAATATAGCAAACGAAGCAACCATCAAAAACATATAAATTTTACTAAAAAGCTTTTAATTCAAACAAAAGAGTTGGAAGAATTGAAACTCACAAAGAAATTGAGAATATTAAGTTGATGAAAACTTGTAAGCATGTTGTCTTCTTTGCATAAAATGAAGAGTTGACGGGAAAAAGAGAATTGACGACGGTAATCAAAGAAGATGAAATATTTAACAATTCTTTAGGGCTAAATTAACTAACTAGCATGGGAAAAAGTAAAAGTCTAGGATTAATTGGGCTTGGCAGTAGGTAATGGGCCACAATATGGAGTATTATATTTATGTATATTTTATGTAATTATAAAATCTATATTATATAAACGAGTTCGGGTAGCGGGTACCCACAACTAATTTCTCAAATTCGTCATGGGTATTAATCTTCAAATGTATACCCGACCCATCAGGATTTGGTAAATTTGATTACCCTCGAAAATCCGATCCACTGCCATACCTATATGTCTCTGTTAAAATATTATAATTGTTTTATTCTCATCGCCTCCCCTAATAAGTGACATCTCTAGATAGTTTATTCTAAAATAAATAACCTATTTCATTATTCTACACAAATAATATCATACCACCAAATTTATCCTTGTTTAAGTTTCCAATATCAATATAATTTTACTACTTTTCATATTTCCTATAATAATTAGGGGAAACAGGATTGTGTTTGCTCACTTTCTTGATGTGCATTGTATGAGTTCATGGAAAAATTATTAAGAGATGGAATTTTTTTTTTGGTTTGAACCCTTAACCTCACATTATTATTATTATTATTATTATTATTATTATTATTATTATTAAAAATCACATGTAAATACACTACTACCATATTATTATTATTATTAAAAATCATATGTAAAAAATACCTACAACCGTCACATAAAAAATAAGAAGATATAGGGTAACTGAACATGTTTTGTGTACTAAAACAAAAAGATTAGTGGGACTAATAAATAGAGTCCAACAAGTAAATTTTAAATTTAAAATGGATCACGTGTTGGTCCGATCCATCCGAGCCAATGGAAGAGCATAGAATGGTTGGTATGGACTTAGGCTTTGCCCTTCTCCTCTCCTATCTCGTCTTCTTTTGTTTTCTCTTGTTTGTGAGGTGGGGTTTTTCAGCTACTACTGTAGTAGTATTAAGACTATATAGAGTGGTTGGTTGCTTAGCACATACAAAAGCCATCACGCCGTAGACAACTCTTCTCTATTCTGTCCTTTGGAACTACCAAAGCTTCAATACTTTCTCATATTTCCCTTTTTCCACATATAAATACCTCTTCTAATTTTCTTTCTCAAAACCCCACCAATCTCTTTGGTCAAATTCCCATCAAAATATCCGCCCTCTTCATTTCCTTGTTCCCAATTCTACTATGATCTCCTCCCTCAGCCAACCAGCGATCGTCCATGTCTCCGAATTTCTCGCTTCCAGGAGAAATTTTGCCGCCGCGCCGCCGCGCTCTTTGCCGGCAGCCTTGCCCTCCCTAGGGCTTCGCCGTCTCTCCGTTGTCTCTCTCTCTAAACCGCTGCACATTACCTCCTTTGAGAGAAAGAACCGCCCTTCGATCACCTGCGCGGCATATGAGGCCGACCGCTCCGAGCCCGTCGTCGACACGGCCACGGCGGGATCCGAGTCGGCTAGGAAGGTGAAGATCGGGTTTTACTTTGCCATATGGTGGGGCTTGAATGTGATCTTCAACATATACAACAAGAAGGTGTTGAATGCATATCCCTACCCTTGGCTCACGTCCACGTTGTCCCTCGCGGCGGGCTCCCTCATCATGCTCGTCTCGTGGGGGCTACGGATCGCCGAGACTCCTAAAACTGATCTCGATTTTTGGAAATCGCTTTTTCCGGTGGGTTTAATTTCTTAAATTTGTTTGAGGGTTTTGCGATCTGGATTTTGGTGTTTTGTGGTTGATTAAAGATTGAAACTTTTCGATGATAACGATGTTTAGGTTGCTGTTGCACACACAATTGGACATGTAGCGGCGACGGTGAGCATGTCGAAGGTGGCGGTTTCTTTCACCCACATAATCAAGAGTGGAGAGCCTGCTTTTAGTGTCTTGGTTTCGAGATTCATCCTGGGGGAGAGCTTCCCGCCAGCGGTTTACCTCTCGCTTCTTCCGATCATCGGTGGCTGCGGTTTGGCAGCTCTCACCGAGCTCAACTTTAATATGATTGGTAACTTTCAATACCAAATCCTGCCAATTAGGTTCAAATTTTCTTTTTTTAATTGATTATTAGGTGAAGAAATTGATTTATGTGATGGGTCTTTAATTAGTTCAACTGAATCATGTGATTTGTGGTTATTTGAGATTGTTGGTGGATTGCGAGGGGTTTAATTTGGGTGGGAATGAAAGTAAATTTCTGATGCTATTGCTCATGAGGTTGTTTGTTTTCTACTTTTCTGTGGATGCTGATATCAGGTTTCATGGGGGCCATGATCTCGAATTTGGCGTTTGTTTTCCGGAATATATTTTCCAAGAAGGGCATGAAGGGGAAATCAGTTAGCGGAATGAACTATTATGCATGCTTGTCAATGCTTTCTCTAGTAATTCTCACTCCCTTTGCAATTGCTGTGGAGGGACCACAGATGTGGGCTGCAGGGTTTCAGCATGCCTTATCTGAAATTGGACCCCAGATCGTCTGGTAATCACTATACTGCCATTCCGGTTTATTTTATTTTGTTCCTATCTTTCCTCAGATAAAGTGTTTTCTTTTGCTTGATTATGAAGCTAATGTGTTTAGTCTTCCTAGAATATGCCAAGATTCATGATTCTAATGCTTTTATATGAAAATTTATGCATTCATAGATGCTATGCCTATTGATCATCATTATAACATGTCCAGATAATGTGCTTTCGATTTAATAAGTATTGTATTTATTTCAATTTATAAACATCATGAGATGATATATTAAGTTAGTACGAACTTAATTTCTAGACTATATATGTTGGATTCAGGTAAGAGGACTAGGAAACTTTGTTTTCTCTTGAGGCAATTCTGTTTTTGTATTTTTATGTGTTGGTTATGGACATAGGTGGATGGCGGCGCAGAGTGTATTTTACCATCTCTACAACCAGGTGTCATACATGTCACTGGACGAGATTTCTCCTTTGACGTTTAGCATTGGGAATACGATGAAACGTATTTCGGTCATTGTCTCCTCGATCATTATTTTCCAGACACCTGTACAACCCGTCAATGCTCTCGGTGCTGCAATTGCAGTTCTTGGCACTTTCTTGTACTCTCAGGTAATTTGCTCTTTTTCGCCTTTTATGGTATTTGTCCTATGATAACTCTGTCACATATCTGCTTGCTTCCATTTGACCTGCACAAATGATAGTGACTACAAAGATCAGTAGTTTGTTGCCTTCTTATCTGATACTGTCTTATCTAATATCGTCATTCAAACTTACTTGTATGTGCCACGTGTATAATAATAATGTCATATCGTGTGTGGCGATGTGCACTGATGAAATGAGTGTCGGGATAGGAACTTAATAAGAAATAGAGGATCTAGGCATGATAGTGGTAGCTTCCCAAAACTAGATATTTTTTTCACTTGTTAGCTGCGATCACCTTTGTTCTGCATAGTGGAGTAATTAGGTCGTTGCAAAAATTATTCCCTTCTACATAAGAGGTCAAAGATCTGAACTTAATCTACAATTAGCATCTTCAAATGCGAATATGAAGTTCACCCGTGTAGAGGGTCTATAATCAACGAGATAAGGCATCAAAACACATACCAGTTAAGACCAAGCAATTTGTTGTATGGCCTGTCTAACAATGATACGTCTGCACTGCATTATCGTGTTTTTCATGATTTCGATTCTGTTGGGAGTAGAACATTATCTTCACCTGGAAATTGAGTGGACTTGTGGTGAAGAAAATTTCATGGATGCTTAAATTGAACTAGCATCTTCTCTTGAAAGCTTTTCACCTTACAAATACCTCGATGTACCCTTCTCTGCAGGCGAAGCAGTGAAGACGGGGGCTGGGAGCTGGAAATGTGTAGCATAAACGGATGAAATGCTGTGTGCTTGAGGGGGATGGAGTCGTCTCTGGTGTCGAGGAAACCAACCTACGGCGTGAACCAAGTGGAGCAGCGGCTTTACTTGTAGATAGTAATAATGATATGAGGCAATTTATATAGTTTTGATTAGGTAAACTTGACGAAATTGAGAAGATAGTTTGTAATAAGCAATGGTGTGAATTCATCAAACTGTCCATTTGTTAGGCTTATCATGTAGCAGCAGCTGTATGGATGAATGAAATTCTTGCTTTTGTGGTTGAGGATAAATAAGAGCTTTTGCATACATTATCTAACTTATTTGTCTCCATTCTGCTCTTTTTCTGAAGACATATCTTATTTTAGTACTGGTTCGACTCGAAAACTCAGGCGGATCAAATCGGATTTAATTCTTACATATTTGATACATGATGTATGTATTATGCGGCTTAAAATCAATCATGATTTTTGTTTTATTATTTTTCTTCTCTTGCTTGGGGGATGAGGATGAATTGAGGGGTGTTTATTTTTAATAATATGAATTGATAAAACGTTTTACAATATGATACTAGATTGGTAAAACATAATGTTCAATATTTTAATGATAGTAAGATGGTTGGACAAATTCAAAATTGATCAATCCATTAAAATAAATGGTGTATTAGCTTGTACTATTATTTTTATTTATCCATCTAATTTTCTGTGTTGAATTTAACTCCCCTTGATGGTAGAAATCGATTCAGGATTCATGACCTCAAGCTTAAGTCATCCATGACTCAAACTCGAGACTTGAGTTAAATCCTTCTGCTTCTCGTTAACCTCTATGTTATTGTTAAACTTTTGCCTCCTTTTCATATAATATTGCTTATTGTAAAAGATATCTTCATTAACCAAGGCTCCAGTCACATACAGATAAAAGTGTGTTTATACAAGGCAAAATAGTTTTAGAGCATATTTTCGCCACAAAACTTAACGTACGGACATTTAAAGTATCATTTACATTGAAAAATATATAATATCATTTATAATCAGCCTAACTAGAAACTATTAGTATCATTTATAGTGAAAAATATTATTTATATCACCATACAACAAGAAAATATTATTTAATTATAGTGAATAGAAACATCATTTGTACAACATAAAAGTATCATTACCCATACATGGGGTTGGGGACATCCGCACAAGAGTCCAACTCATTTTTGGCATATAAAAAAACAAAAGGCTAAAAACATCAATTATTTACTTTTTCTTAGTTTGGCTAAGAGTTAAATAATTAAAAATTAACCTTACTGATTAGGTTTGCAATACTTAGCTTTAACCGATCAAACTGAATCATGAATTTAACTACCTCAAATGATTAAGGGTTAAAATTCCTTATGACGCTTGTTTTCATTCAAGGAGGTGAATCATTTGTTGAACTACCTTGAGAATAAACCTACTTGAGCTCTGAACAATTAAAAGAAGAGAGAAAGAGAGAGAGGATAAAGCTGAGAGCCAGATTTATTACTTGAGGTACTGTAACATGATAATTTTTCCTATTGCAGCAGCAACCAAAATCTCTATAAAGAAAGTTTCACCTGACCACGGTATGATAAACATGTAGTCTTCTTGTAAAGAAAAATAGAGAATAGCAGTAAGGCTCAAAGCTTTAAATAGTTAATAGCAGTATTAACGTCCTTATCTCCTCTCCCACTGCAGTTGAGCACAACCTTCGTTCCATCCGGAAGCGTCGGGCATAGCTTCTCCAGATACGCCAGCGCATGAGACGTCTCCAGTGCTGGGATAATGCCCTCTAGCCTCGACAATCTCTTAAACGCTGCATATACAGAGTGTAGCAAGTGAATGAATTCGGCAAGATTGAGAACGAATTGGCAAACATCAATAGCAAACACGTGTGTACATCAGGGTGTACGGTGCATCCAACATAATTAGGGTTCACTAATCCCTATTTATGGTTTATTAATTCTCAACTATGGCTTATCAATCCCTAATTAGTGCGGATGCACCGGAGTGTGCCTCAATATCAATCTGTTACCTTCTAAAGCCTCCTCATCAGTGATGCTATAGTACTCAGCTCGTCCAATATCTTTCAGAAAGCTGTGCTCCGGTCCAACCCCGGGGTAGTCAAGCCTAAACAACCACGAAGAATGTTAGTAAAGATGATGACACCAAAATCCATCTTTATTTTACAACGAAATAAAGTAGGCTTCTACCCGGCGCTAATTGAATGTGGCTCAATAATCTGCCCATCTTCGTCTTGCAACAAGTAACTCATGGCTCCGTGTAGAACCCCAATCTCTCCTTTAGTCAAAGTGGCGGCATGCTTGCCGCTGTCCAAGCCAAAACCAGCTGCCTCCACGCCAATCAGTCTGACATCCTCGTCCTCCACAAACTCATGAAAGATTCCCATTGCATTTGAACCCCCGCCAACACAAGCAACAATCACATCGGGTTTGCCTCCCCATTTCTCCAAGGCCTGCTTTCGGGTTTCTTGGCCGATTACCTTGTGAAATTCCCTCACCATCATGGGATACGGATGTGGCCCGGCCACAGATCCCAAAATGTAATGAGTAGATTCAACATTAGTCACCCAATCTCGTATAGCTTCAGATGTGGCATCCTTCAGAGTGGCCGTCCCAG
This sequence comes from Salvia sclarea, assembly GCA_036873715.1. Taxonomy (NCBI): domain Eukaryota; kingdom Viridiplantae; phylum Streptophyta; class Magnoliopsida; order Lamiales; family Lamiaceae; genus Salvia; species Salvia sclarea. The sequence goes on from JAYJMF010000066.1 coordinate 2,692,049, forward strand.
AATGAACTGGTCGAACCTAAATTGTGAAGTTTAGAAACTAAAAAGTAAGATTTCCAACGTCATACTAATATTTTAAGATCATTTACAGAAGAAAAATAAATGAAGTGGAGGTCATGAATCAAACAAGTTATAAAGTTCAGGTCATAAACTAAATTCAACCCTGATTAAACTATTCAAGGACGAGTAAAAGATCTAAAAACAACAGACCTCAGCACCAAGAAGTCGCATTCTGAAGACATTAAGGGCCTGTCTCTCCATATCTTGAGCGCCCATGTAGATGATGCATTCCAAGCCAAATCGGGCACAAACAGTAGCGGTGGCAACACCGTGCTGACCAGCTCCCGTTTCAGCAATGATGCGCTTCTTACCAAGACGCTTAGCAAGCAAAGCCTGGGCGACAGCATTGTTGATCTTGTGGGCACCGGTATGATTAAGGTCTTCCCTTTTGAGGTATACATGAGGCCCTTTTCCATCATGGCGCTTGTAGTGCTCTGTGAGACGTTCAGCAAAATAGAGTGGGCTTTCTCTTCCAACATAGTCTTTCAGTATTCCATTAAGCTCTTTCTGCAATCAGTTCAACAATCATTCAATAACAAAGAACTGGAATTTTCCACTGCATTGTGTTCACACATTTAAACAAAAATACCATCGCAAAAGAAACATAAGTTGGCTAAACATACTCGACTCACAAAAGCCAAACCCACCCTGCATTGTTAACAGCACGGGACAGGCCGAAGCTGAACCTCCCCCTATAAATATAGATACCTACATTTATGGAGTGTATTAAAATAACAAGTGGCCAGACCCGCCATCCTCTTTTCCTTTGGCTATTAAAATGTTATACTTTCTTCCTTGTCTAGCCCGGCTGCAGTTGTCATCCCCTTCACCCTATGCCCTCACTTGGTCATTCCCTCTCTCTCAAATACACAGACATATGAAAAGTAAGAAATCATATTCTGGGGAAGTACCTATATTGCTTCTAATTGGATGTGAAAAATCAAGTCCAAGTTTTCAGTATTTGAAATAGATCTTTTGGTTTCTTTATTGGAAAGTTCAATAAATGAAATGGAGGAGCTCCAAAAAGATCTTGAATGATTGAGATATGGGAAGCAATAAAGCAGCAAGAGAACTAAGACGGGTCATTCGTTCCAATAGCATGCATTTCCTCTTTTGAAACAATCAAAATCAACATAATGAATATGAATCAATCAGAAAATCAGTGCAAAGAGAGATTCAGACAGACTAATGCAAGTCATCAAAAGGCAAAATTTCCCAAAACCCCATCCCAGCTCACATCAGAACCTAATTTCAAGCATACAACATTTTCCCAAAAGTCCAATCTTTCGACCAAAAAATTAGAATTGAAAAGAAGCCCAAACCAGACCTGAAATTCATGGTCAGTGGCGAGGGAGTTGAAGGCGACCTCGAGCTCCGTCAAAGCAGCCATGAGCGTCTCGGGGACATACTTGCCGCCAAATCTCCCGAATCTGCCGAAGGCATCGGGGCGCTGCAGCGCCGCCGCCGACGACGAATCGAGCTCCTTGTCCAGCGCCGTCGCGGCCATCTTGGGGAGTGCACAGGAGATTGGAGGGGTGCGGCGGGAAACGGAAGGGGTGAATTTGGGGGAGATGCGGAAGGCGAGGTCGGGTTGTGTGACGCAGCGAGCTGTGGCGGCGGAGGATGAAGAAGCAGCAGAGAATGCCATGTTTGGATTGCGACAACTTGATATAACAAAATGGGAAATTTGTGGTGTCGGAATGACTCCGTTAGCCAAACAGGGGAAAAGGGGAATGCTGTTTATGTGTAGATTTTCTAACAATCTGCAACGCACTCTGCTTTTGTTTCTCAATACGAAGACGTGTATTCTTCTTCTTTACTAGTTCTGAAATAGGAAAAGTTATGTTATGTCGATGGAGTGGACCCGGGTGCACCCCTCCCACTGTGCATTATTAATTTAATAATGCACAGTAAGGGGGGTGTTGTGCACCCGGATGCTCCATGGAAAAAACCGAAAAAGTTGTCTAAATATTATCTGTACAAAATTCAAGTAATGCCAAAACTTTCTGCTTTACATCATAATCTAACGTTTCGTTAAACATTGACTCATATGACTGTTAATTCTTACTAACTCGGGCCAAATCGGTGCCTAATTGGCATCAACATCTTCCTTTAACCAAATCGGAGTTTAATTTCTTTTTAAAAAAAAATTAAAACAATGAATATAACAATATGAATCAAATATTTGTAATAACATAATGGCTTTGGAATATCAAAATCATTTTCCCCTTCTTAAATCAAATAAAAAGTAGGTACGAAGAAAGCTCTAATTCAAATCTCAATAATCGAATTTGATCTCCATTTCAAAAAAAAAAGTATGTGGATTGATTTTACTAAAAAATATTATAGTATCGTTCGAATATTATTGATAATAGGCAAAAAATTTCGTGCCCCCGATGCATATATATATATAATCAAAGGTGATGGAATAGAAAGAGAATGCATCTTGAATTTGAATAGTATGATATATGTATACCGTCAATGTATATGAGTTTACCACTTGATAATATATACATACATTTTTAGATATGCGTGAATAATATCAAATATCTAAGATATTTTCCCTTTTCAAATAATCCTTTTCTTTAAATAATCCTTTTTTTTAAATTATAAACACTCTCGCACACGCCAAACTAATTGTTGGCCGCACCAAAATAAATGTAGCTTGTTTTTTTATATATACTTTTAGACATAATGACTGTAGTCCTGAAAATGAGTGATAACTAAGTATGTACAATTGACATAAATGAAATTGACATTCAAAATTAGTTGGTTTTATATTTTTATTTACTTCTAATTGCTATCAATACCTTTTGTATTCTTGTAGTAAGATTTATCACAATCATATTTGGCAGTCATGTCATTTATTACGAACTTATATCATTATTATAATGGGATGCGTTAATTATGGATACACCTCACTTCATACAAATCACAAAATAATCATCTTTGTCATATAGTGTACACCATAAATTTAAAGTGAGTTCAATAGAAGATACAACAAATAGTTTTTCAAGCATATAATTTCAATATATCTCTTTATTCCTACTATTAATAGATCACAAATTTATATATTTTGCGATTTCAACGTTACTTTCTGACGAGGTCCCATAGAACCCCATCATCCGAAAGATAGAAACACGGGCCGGAGAAGGGGAGAAGACTAACTGGTTCCGCCGGATCGGGATCTTGACGGTGGAAACGCACGGTGACGGCTCGTCGGAGATCCACACAACAGAATGAGAAGAGGAAGAAGAAGAAAGCGTATAGAGAACTGAATATATTATAAA
>JAYJMF010000066.1:2695495-2713764 GCA_036873715.1 Salvia sclarea
GAATGGTGGGTTGTGGGCTGGAATTATTCATTAATTGAATGAGTTTAAAAAAGGAATGCTAAAATAAATTTAAAAAATAAATACTGACGTGTCACTGTAGGAAGGAATGAGGATTTAGGTGGAGGCCTTGGCCCTAAATCCTTTAATATATAAGATTGAGAGGCTATAATGAGCAATTTGGGGACTATGAATAGTATAGAACCACCCTTTATTAAATTGATCCCATTTTTCAATCTAGCAAAGTGGGGAGAAAATCACGTTGGTGACGGCCCAACAAAAAGAGCCCAATAAGCTTTGATTTGCTAAGTGGGTCAACTAGCCCAGGATTAGATAACTTGATGGCTATGAACGACGCCGTTTGTGCTACCTCTGTATCTTCTTCAGCGAGGCTGTGGCATCTCCAAGCCCTAATTGTCCATTATCCCCTGTATTCAGTGAAAGCAACTCATACGTCAAGCCTGATTTAGGTATTTTGTCGCAATTGCTCTCATTTTGCATTTCTTAAATGTAATTGTTTGGAATGTTGGATACTTTTAAAATTTTTGTTCATACGTTATGTTTTGCCTTCCTTCTTCTGCCATTTTCTGCTGATGCTTTTGTTATTGAATTAATAAATGGTATGGTGTAAATATTCTCTATCGTAACGGTACCGATTCTTAATAATTTGCGCTATAGGGTCTATGTCGTGGTTCGCATTTGTTACTGCAATGCCTTCTAGCCTCTATTATTCAATGTTCTTGTCTTTATGATTTTTTTTTGGAGGATATTTCGGATTTTTTTTCGGCAATTATATGTTTCTGTGCTCGCGGAACTGTTGGGCAGCAATTTGGTTTTCACTTGCGAGATATTTCTGTTTGATTTTCAGTTGATGGGTTGAGTGCTGTTGAATGTTGATTTATTAGTTAGTTTGACTGTATCTGGATGTGGAAAAGATAGCAGGTAGAAAAGCAGTATACTTGTGAAGTGCCACGATTGAAAGTAAAATTTATTTGAACTATAATTATCTGAATTGATTTTTAAGCCAGTTCCTCGATGCAAGTAATACAATTGAAGGAAATACTATATTTGTTTGATCCCATATAATCATCTTTCTATTTCATGCCTTGTGTTTCTTACCACAGTGGTTTATATATGTAGATAACTTACATTAATGCAGTAGCTATTCAATGGGGCGCCACAACTCTGTATCTCCTGTCAGAACTGATAGGTCTCCTCGTAGGAGAAGCCCCTCTCGCAAAGAAAGATCTCCTGCTCGTGAAAAAGGAAAATCTCCTCCCAGTCACAGGAGTTCAAATGCAGACAGAGTTTCAACTCGTACTAGATCACCGAAACGTGCTAGATCTAGATCCCCTGCATCTCATTCACCTGTGAGGGAGAAACTCCACAACCGCACCAGATCCCCAAATTTTAGAAAACCACCATCTCACTCCCCTGTTCATGTTAGACAAAAGACTTCGAGCCGGATGAGATCCCCAAATCGAGAGAAATCAAGGTCTCCACCACCTCTTTCACCGCGTAGTAAAAGATTACAAAGAGTTAAATCTGAACGAGATGCTGAAAAAGGGAGTGACAGAGAATACGAGAAAAACCACAATAGGAAGAGTGACAGGGCTTCTCGCGAGGAAATGGAATTAGACAGGGATTTGCCAGTTGAGAAGAAAGAGAGAAGGCCAGGAAGGGATGCTGCTGGTAATGGTTCTAGATCCAGACATAAACGCTCCAATTCACCTTCTGATTGTCACCGCAGGGGTCAACGAAGATCTAGATCACCTTCTGCCACTGACAATAGAGGACAGAATGAGGTGTCTGGTGATATCCACTCCCCGTACCTTGTTCCTGTGTTTCTTCCCTATGCTTTTGAAAAGCTTGATTCATTTTTTGTCTTATTTGTTCATTTGCTTGGAAAATATTACTTTGTCTTTGAAAACTGTAGTTCTCAATGACAATATTTTCAGGAAATACTCAAATTGAGTTTACTTATATTAATTTGTTGGAGAGAGATTAGGCCATCTAATAATTTTCTAAATGCTTGCAGCTGATAAACTCAAGGGAAGATGAAGATCGGTGAGTTACTTGTCTATCACCATGTCTAAGATTGCTTAACTTTTGATTTTGGTAGTCCTGGTAGGCTTTGTGGGGTCTGTATTTTTATGTTAGGCTAATTCCTGGTTGTTAGGAGACTTTGATTAAACTTTCAGGTCCCTATCTGAATGATTAACTGTTCTGATTTAGCCTTTTCAATTATTTGTTCAGATACTGTATATAAATGCTGTATACTTCTGCTTGATATGAATTCTTGACACACGATATCTTTTCTTTTGAAGCAGTGATGGTGATAGCGAGGCTTTAGCTAAGATGAGGGCTGTGGAAGAGTCATTGGAAGCAAAGGAAAAGGTATCTTTCTTTCTATGTTTAATTACTATAGTTGATGTCATTCTTTTATATTTATTTTGTTTTTCATGACCACTTGCTCAGACATATTAGTCACACCCCTTTTTTTTGTGAAATAAAAAAAGAACATAGGGCTGTCTATCTTTAAACTATCCGAATGGCATTATTTTTTAACATCTAGCAAACTTGGTTACATGTGCAGCAGCATAAGCCTTCATTTGAGCTTTCTGGAAAGCTTGCAGCAGAAACTAATCGAGTAAAAGGTACTATAGGATTGCCTTTAAATATCTAGAGTATTTTGTCAGCTTTTGTGTTCTTCAAGTTTTTTGATATTACATTGGTTGTACCTGTTTTATTTATTATACGACCTTCATAACGCATAAGGGACCACAAGCAGCCAACTGAGTTGCCCAAACCCCCTGCTAGTTCTTTTGATATGTAGTTCTTCCCCTGGCTTTCCTTTCCATATGTTGTTCAGAGCTGCCTGCCTCGTTGCCCTGCCTTTTTTTCATATGTTGTTCAGGTTCCCCACTTCTTTTCTTACGTAGTTCAGCTCCCTGCCTTTTATTTTCTTATGCCATTCAGAACCCTCTGTCCCTGCCCCTTCCCCTGCTTCTCACATGTAGTTCAGCCTTTTGTCTTTTCATTTCATGTATCATTCAGAGCCCCCTGCCTTTTCATTTCGTATGTAGTTAAGCTCCCCGGCTTTTACTATATGTGCGCTACATCATCAATAATCAGGTTGGTTTTAAGCAATTAGAGATTGGATAATACATGAAAATGTAAGTAACCAACTAAAGCAGACATTAAATGTGTTCTACCTTAGGTGTCCGTACCTCTCTGCTTGCACTCTTGTGAAAATATTGGTACCAGTGGTGCTACTTCTAAACTCGTTAAGTTTTATTTCTTCTACTTCTTGCTCATTTGATCTTTTTCCTCTGTTGCTTCTTCTGATGCATTTGAGGCTTCATCAGGTGTAACACTTCTGTTTAATGAGCCACCTGATGCTCGAAAACCAGAAATAAGATGGCGCTTGTATGTTTTCAAGGGGGGTGAAGCGCTTAATGGTAAATTATTAGATACTATTTGTGTCCTGATTGATAGTTGCTGAATTTATCTCCTCAATTTCACCCCAAAGTTCATTATACGTGGCCATCAGTTTGAAACAATTGCTCTACATTAAGGAACTATTGATCATTATACATTTTGACATGCAGATCCTCTGTATGTTCATCGTCAAAGTTGCTACCTTTTTGGTAGAGAGCGAAGGGTTGCAGACATCCCAACAGACCACCCATCCTGCAGTAAACAACATTCTGTTCTTCAGTATAGGTAGGCTAAAGTTCGGACATGGTTATTTTGCATCATTCTTATTTATTTATGTGATGTATGTTATATGTACTTACCTTTCTATGGGCGTATGGTTGAAGGCAAGTGGAGGAGGAAAATCCAGATGGTGGCATGACAAAACGAGTGAGGTGTGACTAGCAATATAGTTTTTGACACTAATAAGATGGCATTGCGCCTTTTGTTTTCTCTCCATCTGACTAATAATTTTAACTGCGTTGCAATTTGCTAGGCCTTATTTAATGGATCTTGGAAGCACCAATGGGACCTTTGTCAATGTGAGCCGGCTTATCAGAATACTTTTTCAAATAATAATCTTTTCTCTGCTTCATCAAATAATAATCTTCTCTCTGCTCATCATATATCATCTTCTAAGGAGCTGAACTCGTATTTAATGTCAAATGTAGTGTTATAGTCTGACCTTACAGATGCTTGCCCCGTTTCAGGATATGCGGCTTGAACCCCAGCGTTACTATGAACTGTTTGAAAAAGACACTATCAAATTCGGCAATAGCAGGTAAGCTACTTCAAAAGATACGAATTGGATTCTTAAAACACTTTCACCTTTATTTACTCATTATTGGTTACTAGTTTTTCGTTAGTTCTTTTCTACTGTTATCCCAATTTTCTTACATTTTAATTCTGAGACGAGCTATATTCTTTTTGTTAATTATTCCACTGAATCATTCCATTAACCAACTTTTTTTTTCTGTGATTGCAATTATCTCAATGTTGTTAATACAAGTTTTACCCAACTTGTGGTGTTGCAGCCGTGAGTATGTTCTGCTGCATGAGAATTCTGCTTGATGATGCTATGCGTCCCGGCCAAAAGTTATAAGGAGTTACCTTTTTTGCTATACCAAGTCTGTCTGTATGATGAAGGGAACAATGCAGCAATCCTTGCTCGAACATGTTCATGTTGGCATTAAAAAAGACTAAACGTACTGAAGCCAAGCTCGATTTTGTGAGCAGGGCTCTAATTTAGTCGTAAATTAAGTGGAATTTTGCACTCGATCTTACTGCACACATTTGTAAAGTTAGGAAATGGATGGGTGAAAATGCTGCAGTTTGTGTTCATCTGATTTCAGTTTTAGCATTTTGAAGCGCTTAGTAAAGTTAGTCATTAGCTATTTTACAGAAAAGATGTTTGGGACTTAATTTTTTGCTGTATAGATTTTTGCGGAGGTAAATTAGTACTAGTCAAAATATTCAATTGATTTCCTCTTCGGATCCATTAGGCACACATTGACAGAGGTATGCATAACTCTAGAGTTTCCAAGTATTTTGGATCAGAATTATGTACAGAAACATATGAATTAAATGATCACTTTGTACTAACTTGATGTTACAATTCGACTTAAATAGGTAAAACATTAGAAGTCAATAATTGGTTCACCTAGTGTCAAGTTTCTGTGGAGAGCCCAAGGCAAGTTAAATAGCTTAGCCATGATAAACTTGAACATCTTGTTCACATTTATATTATGTTTGGCACTTGAAAAGAAAAGAGCTGCATTCATTGCCTTTGCATATCTACGAGCCTGCATCATATTTCCATGTCTCAGATTCTTTTCTTTTAATTTCACGAACAAAATAACACAAAATATATGTACATAAAGCAAATCTTAGAAATTAAATTAGTTTAGATAAATCCATGTTTGTCATGAAAAGAAAATTGTTTCACAAATTTTGGTCTGCCAATTATATTTTTAATATTTATTTATTTATTAAGGACAATAGTGTAATATAATGTATTAATTATTTGTCCCTTTGTCCCATTATAAATGTCTATTAATTCTATTTTGCATGTTTCCTTATAAAATTAAAAATTAAGAAAATAAGTAATGGATTTGTTACCTGCGTGACGACAGTCCATTGAATATCGGGTGGTAGCTGCATGAAATCATCAAATTTCGTCCCTATTACTATTGGAACTGCCGTCTGCAAACAAAAGAAGTCGCCAACAATCAATTAAATACCCAACTAAAAAACAATCGATTAAATACAAAAACTAAATCTGCTTTTTTCTTTTGGCATATAGAATTTTCAAATCTTCAATCATGTTATAATAAAATCACAGCAACCGAATTTGACCTCTGGTCATACATAACATGATAACAATGAAAAGGAAAAATAAATATAATATCACAAATATTAACGATAACTTCAATTCCTAATTCAGAAAGAAAAGTGGACCACGCCGATTCTCCCCAGAAGAAATCGTAGTCTATGACGTAGCGAGAAATCCAATGTAACAATTATATTTAATTATCAATCTCATCATCTATAAAAAATATTATTGTCTCACATCTTTTTAGCACATCAGTTAATTTATTTCTTAAACTTAAATACATTTTTTACGCATTTTCATAATAAAGAGTCTCTGAATAAAGTTTTTATCGACTCCAACCACTCGAATGGAATTATTTTCTTTCTGGGAAATGTATAACTTTACTGAAGCAAAGTAATAAAGGACTTATCTCTCACTCAGCTTTATTCTGTTTTCAAACAAGTACAAACATTAAATTATTTGACAGTGTGTGTGTTGGCCTAGTAGTAAGAGGTTAATGTTGAGGCCAAAGGTCTCGGGTTCGAGTTCTCTGTGACGCAGGCTTTAAATTTTGTAATTTAATATATATATATATATATATATATTTGACGTGCAAATCGTGTTTCATACCTGATTCCACTTTCTTGCTTCACTGTACCATCCAATTATGCTGCAGTTTTACGAAAATAAATTATTCTTTTTCAACTTAAGTTAATTGCATAATATTGCGGAGACTAACAAAAATTCGAATTTGAAATTTATGCCAAATTTATTTTACCTGTTGAGTGTGCGTCGGCTGGTGAGATCAAACATAAATAAAATGGCTACGGCATTTTTGCAGGCAATTGGAACTTGATCGAATGACCTTTTCTCACCTGCATTTATTTCGGAAAGTCCCAAAATAAATAAATAAATACATGGATAAACAAAAATATTCATGACCCTGTTGATTATCGAAGTACAGGAATCCTATTAAATGTATGTCACACAGTTTAACTAAATCTTGAAGTTAGCTTTATGTATCTTATTATCAGGAAATGGTTCATTGACAATTAATGCACAAGTTTTTACCAATTTTAGAATTTCTAACTAATATTTGACATATCAAGCATAACACTGATCAAATCGAAAATTTAGAGTCTGTGCAATCACATTTTGTCAACTCCGACTCTAATGAGGTATGTTGCATCACATTTCCGGTCATTTAAAAAATACACTTAGACGTATTAATTTGACAATAAATCGAAAATTAGTGACATTATCGTAGCGTTCCAAGATGTATGCTAAAATTAAAAATAAAATAATAAGTGTTGTTTATGCATTAACTGACAATTAAGCTTATAGGAAAAAGATGAGTGCAATAGTTTGGGGTTATATTTGTGAAAACGAGCTGAGTATGAAGGTCGAATGAAGGGTAGATTGTAATTGGAGTAAACAAGAAATTGATAATTAAGAATATTTGAGGAAATTAAAGAGATGATGTTATGTTAATTTGAAGAAAATAACCTCCAACATCCCATATTGTGAGAGCAATCGTTGCACCTTGAATAGACATGGTTTTATCCATCACATTCACCCCTTTCATATGCAGCCCTCTCTTCTCTTCTTCATCTCCCACATACTTCACCTACAACAAAACCAATTTAAAAAAATAAAAAAATAGAGAGAGAGAAAGAGAGAGCCGAATAAAATATACCAAAAAGGTTGTTTTTCCAATCTGAGGATCGCCTAGCATAGCGATCTTCAACGAGACTAAGTCCGAGTCGCAGCTGCAGCTGCTAGACGACGTCGCCGCCGCCGCCTCTTCTCCGCCGGAATCCGGTGACGGCGGATAAGAGGAGTTTGTAGTCGGAGATAATCTCGTGTAGCGGGGATTAGGCATCCTTATAGAGCACACAAGAATTCTGTCACAGATGAAGCTGAAAAACTGCCGGAATACTGCGGCCTTATCTGTATCCCTCCACCGGAAGTTGACGTGGACGATTTCCCGGCGGAGTTGCGTCATGTTTCCGGCGGGGTGCTTCTCCTTCCCATGGAAGGAGGTGTGATACTGATGCATATATATTGAGATTGAGATGTGATTGGTTTGGTTTCTAAATTTGTAGACGGAAATTAAGTAATGTGTATTAATGGTTTTCACCTTTTTATGGTGCCTATTAATTTATATGCTGCTGCTGCTGCTGCATACATTTGATGCACGACCAATTCAAATTACTCTATATATTCTTTTTATTTGAGTTTTTGAAAAGTCCCAAAAATATTAATAATAAAAATTAAGAGTACTATAAGAGATCATTTACTTTCAATGATAAGATTGGTAGTGTAATCCACTATTTATTTTGAGGAATTAATTTATTTATAAATTTCTTATACTTTAGCTATTCAATCATATATTTTTATTAATTTATTCTGTCGCTCATAATAAATACTCTTTAAATAAACTCCAATTTATAACTTGCATTTATCTTTGCAGTTGGGGGAAGGCCCATGTAGTGAATCTTTTGGTTTGATGATAACAATTGGTTTGGGTTTGGAATCTTTCTCCAATTTTTTAATTGAGCGATGTGTCACCTAAGTGTGTGTGATTTGGCAGTTTTCCTATCCTTTGCATTTGTATACTTATTAGTGCTGAAAAATAAAATAAAATTGTCAGATACTTTCATTTTTTCGTGTTGCACATGTCATGATCATATATTAATATGAAACAAAAATATGACCCGTATAATTCAATATGTTGGATTGGTTCAACTATAAGTCTATAATACAGTAAATATATATAAAAAAATAGTATTAAGAAAACCATAAATGTAAGAAAATATAAGTAAACTGTAAACGACAAAAAAAAGTACGCCTAAGAAAATTAAAATTGAAATGTAGACATGTCTAGTGGGGTAATTAAAATTTAAAATGTTAGTTGCATTGCAGGCTAATGCTTTGAGACATATTAGCAGTTTGTTCTTATGTTGTTTTGGATTTAAGTAGTAACACATACACTATAATCCATCGGGTCTAAGGATGGGTAAGCCGGACCTTTTTTACAGGAGTAACATTTCAACGTTCGAGTATTTATTTTTTAATGTTTGATGTAACTATAGTATCTATACATAAATTACATGAAATTTCTTGTGGTAAGACTAAGGCCTTTCATTTTCGAACATTTAAGTTATTGTACTTGTATGTACATATGTGAAATGACTCACTCATAACTCTCCATCATTAACTTTTGTGTACTTATAATTTAACTAACCGTATTATCACAGACATGAGGAGATGACCCTCATCTATCCACAATAGGGAGGGTTTATTAATGTTCTATATATAGTGTAAAAAGTATGTTAATTGTTTATTTAATAGTCACTAGGTGTTTTTTTTAAATCAAGAGGCCGTGTCTATTTGAAAATTAGATTGCCCTTCATCTTTTGCACCTAAGATATCCACAAGATAAGTTCTATCTATCTTTAAGCAACAATGTGACTCAATCGTTACAAATTATGGGTTTAATTAAAAGAAGAAAAACATCAAGAGATAGAAATTGACACTGAGAATCTACACCATATAAAAGCAAAGTTTTAGACCTTTACCTTCCAAAATTCTCTCTTCTAAATTCCTATTTTGTTAAATCTTTTTTCTCAAAATCATCATATTTGATTCATAAAAGTTACTACAATATAAGATGCCAATAGCAGACTTTCACTAAACTCTTTTGAATACCAAAACCTATTTAAATAATGAAAAAACATTTTCTTCAGATCTCTCAATAGAAGATAAATCAAATGGGTTCTAACAACACAGTGACTTAAATAAAGTTTTCTATTTAACCAAAAACAACTTATCAAATGTAAAACTGAGAAAAGCAAAGAGCAAGACCATCACTAATAAGATAAAAGTGACAACCCCGCAGAAGGTTTTTGAACTAAACTAAAAAAATATATGAGAATGTATCTTGGCCAAGCACAGCAATATCCGCCTTTAGTTGTAGACAGCAAAACTGTGTGGTCGGAGCATCCATGGCTTTCAAGGATGATAACCAAAATTTGACAACTTGCATTTAGGACCGAAAAAATGAGCCAAGTTACTCGCGAACTACTCAGATCTCAATTTTATTGAGAAGGCCACTATACTACTTACAATACACTACTCTCATTCCCACCAGTAAGGAGATTAAAAAATGAATCTTTACTGTTCCCCTCCGTGCCTTTCAAAGGAAACATCAATTGATCTGTAGCTGATGGAGCTGGTTGTTTAACAGCTACAAAAGCAACCTTCTTACTTGTTTCCTTTCCGACCCGTTTTGAAAGGGTCGATGTGGCTGAAATAGTAGGCTGGCTAGCTTCTATGTCATTGCCTTCGGGTCCGGAGGTTTTCATAAAGCACGAGTCATCTCCAGCTAACTTATTTCTGTGTGTTTCAGGAATAATTCCAGACGATGAACTGGTGAGGACATCATCTAAGGAAACTATATCGGCAGTTGAAGATGGAGCTACATCTGAAGCTTCTGGAACATTTTTTTCATCTTTTGCTAATCCAGCATAACTACAGTTTTCTTCAACATACTTTGTTTCTGTTGCCGGTTGTACAGATGCTGTATCCCCAGAATCATCAACTATGTAAACAAAATACATGGAAAGGTTGTCGAACATTAGTTTCTATTAGCAAAAAGCAAAGATAATTATGCAGAAAGAATAGCATTAAAGCAGGACGAGAACAGACAAACCATGACGAGAATTGAGAAGAGAAGCAAATATGCAATTAGCCAGTTAGAGGGATACATAGTATCCAAAACCATATAAATCAAAACGACAATACAAAGTCTAGAGAAAAGCATCTCTGGTCAACTATTATATATTCAATTGACAAGTATCTTCAGATGAAGCACACCAAATAGATTTGGATACATCATACAAGAATTTGAAAAGAACATGAAGGATAAATGAAATTCTAAATCCCATCCCCAACCATCTTAGAAGCTCAACTCACTGAATATTAAGTGATGTACTAAGTTATTACAATGGCATCATCATAGGGTGAAAAAAGGACTAGATATTACCTCCGAGTATAACCTCAACGTTCTCATATAGTATTTTTGGAGTGCTCAATGAAAAATCTCCTCGTTCATCCTTCTCTTGACTAGTCGTCTCACTTTTGTGGGTTGTCTCAACTAAGACAAACTTATCCTTCTGCCAAATGCATTCCAGTAATATTCTGGTTTCCTCCTTTCTTGGAAAATATTCTCTAAAGACCTAATATTAAGTAAGGGAGTTCCATAAGCTAACTGCAGATAAGTAAAGGAAAGGAAAACTCACAACGACCAACAAAGAAGCTGAGGTAACTTATAGATTGCTTCAAACGCAAAACAAGAGTGCACTGACCTCAAATCCTTCTTGTTTTAGTTTAATACTTTGTTCCTTTTGAGAAAGAGAAGAAACGGTGTTGTATAGAACAACAGCATCAAGAAGCATCTACAAATAAGGAAAGTTTAAAGATATGAAAAACAATATCTGTTACTTACTTAGACTTGGGCTATAGTTATGTTACAGAACCCGAAGTCTGACTCCTTATGAAGTTAGAAGTTAGGGCATTCTAAGGAATAGCTTCATGGGAGTAAACATGCCACTTTGAAACTATTGGCCACTGAATATATCCAAATATCAACACCCTTGACAGATTCAAACATCAATTAGCTCTACACCCATTGCACTCCTCAACCAAAGCACCTTCTCATCCAAAGGATTAAAAGGGATAGTTTCAAGGAAATCCATGAAGAAGGAGAACCCATATTTCCGTCATGTACACAAACAAATCTCTGATAGATCATGACATAAAAAGTACTGTAGCAATTTCAGCATGAGCTGTTTGCAGAAAATGTTGCTTACTTGTTGAACCAGTACTCGAATACGTGCAAGCACAGCCAATATCGCCAGCGAAAACTTCATGAAAAATGACCGTGCAAGAAGCATGGATATCTCTCTATGCATGGTTAAGATATTAGCAACAAATTTGTGAGGATAAAACTGTATATCTTGATAACAGGCGGTTGCCAAGTTCACTTTGTGCCAAAAGACATAAAAAAAAAACAAACGGGGTGAAACAAGAACTAAAGAGAACTTCACTCATGTAAATTTCATCATATGGATAAACTAGGGAAAGTTGAAATAAATAGAAATTAAACGCCAGACAGAACAGACTGCATGGCAATTTACGGAAAGGAACATGAAAGGATTATACAAGACTAAAAAGATACAGGAGGACTAACAAAAAGAACTGATGATGACAGAAGCTGAAAGATTATAAATTTGGGTAATTATTTTTAACGACTATATAGAAGTTCTGCTAATAATCTATGGGTGAGAAGTGCAAAAGTAGATGTCATAAGAACTCTCATTAGACATACATAATATAATTAACATTGAAGAGTACTGATATCGTTGAAAAACAAGACGATAATATTGAGAAGACCTGAACATATTTATATGTCATTCAAATATGTGCAAACATCCTCCTACACGCACACAGACTCACAAACACAATGAACAGTAAAGAACTATAAGGATACATAGCTGCTTTCAGCAAAGGCTCAACTATCTGCAAAAGAATGACAAAAGCCTTTCCAAGAAATTAGAAATGTTGGTTTCATCATTGCAATGTTCGTGTTGAGAAAGAAAGGCAACCACCTGTGACAATAGACGAGTAGCTCCCAAAAGCCTTTCCAAGAAATTATACTTTCCACTATTAGTTTTTCTCCTCTTCAAACTGCAGAAGATAGGCAATAATAACATCAACAAAATAATACAAAAGGAATTTGATGATATCAGTTGAGAGAGATTAATTAAAGATAAGAAGGTAGAAGAAAATAAGAGAGCAACATGAGGAGTAATACCCTTCTAAAAGCTGAACCTTTTGTTTTGGCCTGTCGCCACTTATCACCAGAAAAGAGGACTCCAATACCTCCTCCAGGTTGACTGATTTCAGAAGCTGCAAATCCCTTCTTACCTATCTCGCAAACAGCAAGCATATCAGAACTTCTACTAATATCATAACATATAGCTATACTTTTTATAGAAAAAATTAAAATAACCAAGACTATAAACCTTGAGAATGTATTGAAAATATAAGCATCTTCGATGTTGATTCTTGTGTTTATACACAAGTCTCTCCAGAATTCCACATTCTGTGTGAAGTTGACTGGTAAAAGACTTCAATCTCTCTTCAACTGTTTTGATGTCTGAACCCATCTGTATTCAATTGCAGCAAAGAATTTGGAAAGAAACAGCACCAGCTATTGTTCAGATGAAGTGAGAGTTTAATAATTATAAGCCAAAGATAAGAATATAGATATATGTCTGTTTTAGTGTCATTGTTAGCATCCATAGGCTAGGGCAACAGAAATTAAACTTCAACCATGAAACTGAATTTCAACCGATGGAGAAAAGCTAGAAGCTAAAGAGGAGAAAGAAGACAAACGGCAAGTGGCAACCTGCGCCGTGAGGGAAGGCGGAGGGCTTTGGCAGAGTTCACGGTGCCGGAAAGCTGGGTGAGAGATCACCCACTATTCTTGACTGCGTTTCAGTTGTCGAATTTTCGTAGTTTAATTTCACAGTTTTAGTTTTTTGTTTACTTTTTCATCAATTGGTGATTTTTCTATATTAAAAAAAACAAAAATTGGTGATTTCATGCTTTTAAAATGCGTAAACTCAATTTGGATATTCTAAGTTAATAAAATATTATACTATCTCACAAGTACTATATCATTAATAATTACCAATTAATAATTTTAGATGTTTCCAAAATCAACCAATGATTATTAATTTTTAAGGGTTAATTGATAAACGCTCAACAACTCTGACCTAATTTTATTTTAGACATGTTTTATAATAAATTGTACAATAATCATTACACAACTTTAGCAAAATAGGCACCGTCAAAAGAATTCCACCATCTTAAAAGTTTACTTGATGCATGTTTCTTTGCATGTTGGCATTAAATTTGTTTGAGAAACTAGGGTACATTGATAATTTGTATGACAGGAAAATACATAGTAATAATATTATATTTCGTCTTCCTTCCACATGTATAAAGTAATTTTGGATAAAAAATCTATTCTTTGTACTTATAAACATTTTTGTAATAATCTATTAATTTATTTTTAATTCATCATATAACAGTGAAGATCTGTATATAAGTGTAGTTCATTCTAAAAGATTGGGTTAAATATAGTTGTAGCTTGAAAAGCATAGTGAAGTTTTGCAAGTATCTCTAGCTACTTCAATAAAACTCGTTAAGCCGGTTGTTTATCAATTTTCACTCGACATTGCCCCTCAAATATGGTTGACAACCTAACCATTAATTGATTTCGCACTTTTTTTCAATCTCCAAAAATTAAATTAAGTACTAATATCATTTTTATGTTTCATATGATATCTTTTTAGTTGCTTCGTTGATCATGGATATTGTGTGTAACTACTATATTGAATTTGAGTTGCAAACACATTTCTGGTGAAGCTTAGGAGTTAGGAAGGATTTGTTAGGCGTTTATGTCATGAGAGCTTGTGCCTTCCAAGTTCCAACAAAAAATATTAAATTTCGATATAGATAAATACAATGATATTACTATAGTTCTAAAATTATCAAAACCAACTGAGCCCGATGTTAAGGTTGGGTTGGGCTTTTGAAATAGTGGTTTGGGCCAGACTGGCTCACCCAATTTTGACAGATTTCACATACATCAAAACAAGTGCGAGCCACATCACATGTCTAGTTACTATCAATTTCCTGACAAAACATTGATTTATTTCACATGATAAAGGCCACATCTCATATGCTTCCCATGAACCCTAAAATTATTGGCCAACACATGCCACAAGACTGTCCACAAAATCTTGAGGCTCAACACAATCAATACAGTGTTAAAAAGTAATTATCATCTACTATAAAACTCATCATTTTCCAATTAGAATCCCTGTTTCAACTACTGCAGTCAAAACTGGCAATAATGAGATGCTCAAATTCAGCAATTAGTAGCAAATTACTGTACTTACAAATAAAGTGCAGGCATAGGCAGTTAGAATGATTTGCAAAGACTCCTCTATATATATAAGGTGAAGAAATTTGTCACAAACCAGAAACTAAGAACAAGACTCACACCCCACATTCTAAGCAAGTGCAGGCCGTCTCCAAACATGCATCTCCTACGAAAGACGACTCACAAACCACGCAGTTTTGGCCCTGCACTTCCTGAAAAGACAGAAGCAAAATCTGCTCCGGTGGCGATAGGGACTAGAGGCACAGTTGGATCTCTCATCATGCAAGAAATGGACCACTTCAGCCGGCTGAATTTAGGCGACGCGACCAACTTGAAGAAACCAAAGCTTGATTCAGTGATCACCATTCCCAGAAGAAAGAAGAGACGAGGCACGAGGCTCATACCAAGCATGTGTTCTATGGTTGAAGTAGCAAACATCAATCAGCCAAGCTCATTATCTGTATTTGCCTACAGAAATCTGAAAAATGAAATCTTGAGAGGTTCCAACCTCAGACATTAGTAGTGTCAGACAGCTTCGAAAAGCTGAGTTTCTTTAGACGATGTGTGATAGGAATACCACATTTTATGTCCACTATTTCAACCACGCCAAGACCTTTCTTGGCCGGCCTTTGTCTTATAGGAGTTCCGTCTACCGACGTATTATCACACGCCGTGAGCATGGGAATTTGAGGAGTGCCGCCAAGATGGTGCTTCCTCCTCGAATTCTCGGGGTCTTTGTGGTTTCTAAAACTGCCTGTGCCACTGCTGCTGCTCGCTTCATCTGCTGACGTCCCAGGTTTCAGCCTTCTCGGAGCTGCATCACCAGTCGAAGCAGAGTTGTATTCAGATTTTGCAGATTCGAGTTCTCGAGACATTAGGGCACTTATTGTCCCAGTGGTACCTACTTTGATAGATCCTCCACCACCCCTAATAGCTTCGAGTTTCTGAGCCATAGCACGTTAACTAGTGAAAAGATCAAATAATAGTTTCTTCAAGATTTCAATTTGTTCAACAGCCTGCATAACAACAGCTCCCAGAATGTCAGTTTTACAATAATGGCGTAGTTAAGTAGCTATTACATGGCATTTGAAATCCAACACAACAAGTATGAGGATTGTATGATGCATTATTTTCACTGCCATATTAATGTCTAACTTCTAAGGAGTAAGAACAGACATATAATGCCAATGAGAATTATTCATGGGCTTATATATGCATGACGGCAGCATATATCTTTTTTCAACTTTTCTTGGAAAAAACAACTAACAACTTGTACATCTAAAAGAACAGATCGAGAAATATTAATCCAACATAATTAATGAACACTAATGAGAGACATTCTTAGAAATGCATGGAGATTGGAGAAGATCTTCAGATAGAAATAAACATGAATAAAAAGAACAAAATGAAATAAGAACAAAATAAAACTACATATATTCCATGTTTAAGCTCTACTTGATTGCTGAAATCTTTCCATGGCTAAAGAACTGCATTGCTCATCAACTTATATTTTGTAGCTACAATAGAGTTTCTATTGATTTGAAATTTTTTTAAATTTTTTTTCATATTTCAAGTAACTTATCTCCATAAGTGGATACACATATACTCATTCTAAAATAACTTATTATTCAAAAGAGAACACACTATCTAAAGACAAAAGTACACTTAGGAGAAAAGCACTACTGTAATCACTCTCACTTCATTTACAAACGCTTCTACATCAATCGCCAAAGCTTGAAGTGTTCCACGCTTAACATACCAACGGAAAAAGCCAAATTGTATGGAAACTAAGAATTTGTTTTTGATAACAATCACACACAACTTGGTTTCTTATATAGTTTCATCAGATAATCAAACTAAGGAGGATACAAGTAATTTCTTTAGTAGCAATAACAACCAGGAACATGAAGATAAAACAGATTTACCAGTCTACTGATTTCTATCTAAACCATTCTGCCTCTCCTTTAATCCTACTAAAGGAACCAATTCAATAATATACAAATGCAGATACCTTATACAGCTGTAACATCTGAATTTAACTGTTACATTAACAATTTGGCAATAATACCGACTGTTGTGACAACAACCTTAACCATCTAACACATTTAAAAACTGTAAAAGTAATCACGACAAACCGAATAGAAAAGCCAAAATCAACCATCCCAAAACCCTCAATCGAGGGAGAATATTATGCAAAGAAAAAACTTAAAAAGTAATGTTAAGACTACACCATCAAATTGTGGGGCTGAACTGAAGAAGCAGAAAATTAAGCGGCCAGATTATCCGGACATCATCCAACACTAAAATTGTACTATATGTTAACATGTATTAAGGCAAACAAGAATGAAGAAACCATAAATTTAACAT
Source organism: Salvia sclarea (assembly GCA_036873715.1). NCBI lineage: Eukaryota > Viridiplantae > Streptophyta > Magnoliopsida > Lamiales > Lamiaceae > Salvia > Salvia sclarea. The sequence continues at coordinate 2,712,667 of JAYJMF010000066.1, forward strand.
GAAAAATTCGATGAATGCAGTTATCAAGATTTACCAAGGCAAAAAAAAACCACAAAATTGGAAAGTCCAAATGAGACGGGAATGAGCAAATTCTAGAGAGCCCAGAAAGCAGATTTGAAAAGAAGTGATGGAATGTGGTAGGAAAAGGTGGAAATGTTATTTATTTTCTCAGGTGCAACGGTGTGAGGATTGAAGAGCGTAGGTTTCCATAAACCTACACCTACTACTGTGTGTCTTTGAGTAAAATTCAAACATCGAGATCCCAAAATACTTTTTTTCAGGTCGCACGTTGTGTTGTGTTGTGTTGTGGACAACTTCAATGTTCAAATGGTGGGACTCCAAATGAAGTTCTTCGAATTTAGACCACATCAAACTTCACTCCAATTTATCTATTCAACTTCGTTAATTAAATAAAACAATATTTGAAATAGGATCATCAATTCATTATTTTTTATTTTTTATTTTGATCGGGCAAAAATTAAAGAATTTTATAAAAAAGATTGCACATGCAGTCCCACAAAAAGCTCCAAAGAAAATGGAACAGAAAATTACAAGCCTCTCAAAGTCTCCATCAGAGATTTTTTATCCCAGTCCAAAAATGAGCCTTCGGAACTCGTGATATTTTCAACTCGATACCAACTCTAAAAACGACCTTTGATTTCCTCTTCCAATCGCCTAGAATCCCAAGGTATTTTTTCGAACATCATCTTGTTTCTCCACTTCCAAATTACCCAAATAAAACAAATCCACAACCCCCATAAACATTTTCTCCATTTACTAAATATAAATTATTTTATATTAAAATTAGGAATAATTGTATTAGATTTAATTTCAAAAGCTTGTTTCACTCGATTGAGCTCATAAATCTCAAAATATTTGATAAATAGAATCCGATAATAAACAAATCAAATTTGAGAATATCTATTTATAATTCTAATTCCTAAGGTACATGCCACCTAAGCCCCTATTTTCCTCTCCACATGCCACATTACTTTTCCTTATTTATAATTTTTGAGTTTTTCTTATTTATTAATATTCTCTAAATCTTATATATTATTCTATTTCTTATACTAACTTATCATTTTTTTCATTCTCTCA
>JAYJMF010000066.1:2748090-2761855 GCA_036873715.1 Salvia sclarea
CTTCCCCATTTCACACCTTATCACTTTTCTACTTTATTACCTACCCACTTACAACACTAACAATAACTCCTTAAATTTCGTGCTGAAAATAAATGTAACATGTTTCGTGGGACGGAGGGAGTATACTATCAAACAATAGAATAGAATGGAGATATGAATTACCATTTCATTCTCACATTCATTTCATCATATCAATCACCACCTCAATCTTATACAACTGTACAGTAATCTAACCACTTTGAGGACTACTAAGAACTAAAGTGATATAATGTATAATATTTTTTTTCTCTCCAAAAACTCCAACTATGAAGACAATGAAAGAAAATAATAACCTTAAATTGTTTAAATTTGATAATCGTTGTTAATTTTGCAAAATGCTAAAGCCCATTTGAATCCATAATAATTTTAACCGGAATGGATCCTCTGTCCCCAATTCTTTGTGTGTCACCATATATCACTACGAATTTTGATAGTTAATTATTTTTTGTAGAATAAAAATTTATTATTACATAATATATCATAACTAATTTTTATAGTAAAAAAAATATAATTTTAAAAAATCATATACCATAATTTTGGAGTATTTAGGTTAAAAAATAGTACTTATTTTGGTTGATTATTCCAAAATTATGGTTTATGGTTCTTTAAAATTCTATTTTTTTACTATAAATATTAGTCATGATATATCATATAATAATAAATTTTTATTCTACAAATAAAAGTTACTAAGACTATCGAAATTCGCAGTGGCACACGAAAAATTTGAAACAGAGGATCCCATCCGAATTTTAACATCTCAATTTGTTCTCAATCTACTATATATAAAACAGAGTTTTTTAAAAGTTCAGTTTTAAAATCTCAATTTGTTGTCAATCTACTTATACATTTTAACATCTCAATTTGTTCTCAATCTACTTATACATTTTTTCTCTTTCATAGTTCCTCTCACCTTTTCTCTTTCTTTTTGAAAAGTAAATTAATTCTTTCTTCGCTCCTATTTTCCTCCCACAACTCACGCTCATTCACTTCTTTTTTTCTTATAATATTTTTTTCCTTTTGTTGTTCTTCTCATTTTTTCTCTTTCTTTTAAAAAATTAATAATTTAATTAATAATAAAATATTCAATATGCATATGAAATTGTGACAAGAATTTTAATTTGATATGTATTATGTGAAAAATAGATTTAATATTAAAAAGTTATAAAAGTTAATAAGTTTTAGGCAATATTATTCTTTCTCTCACTCCAATCTTTTAATATTTAAGTTATCCTATAGTTTTGCATTTAGCTTTTGATTTCTTTATTTATCTTGTTTCCTTTTTATCTTTTGATTTTTTTTTTGTATAATAAAAATATGAAATCAAATAATATAAAAAGTATGCAATTTAAATTATGATATGAATCAACAAAAGAACCTCTAATATATGCTCAAGAAAACTCTTTTTTATAGTTTATTTGATCCATATATACACTTAAATATCGATTACTTTTATGATCGATGCGCATCGCGTGGGTGAGTGTACTAGTGATTAGTTAAAGTTAGGTTAAAATCTTCTCACAAATACTCTTTGGCTAATTTTGTAGCTCATTCTTTAGCATCTTTTGCTAAGTCATGTTGGGTGAGGAATCTCAACAGACATTTATTTCATTTCCCTGGTTAAAAAAACAGATAGAATGTAGTAGAAATGAAAATACCTAGAGGTATGGTGAGTAATCAGAATTTAAGAAAGTTGTATTCAATTTTTTGACATTCACATTTAATGTTGCTTTTTTCTTTATTGTTACTACTATTATATAGTAAAAAAATGAAAACATATTTTTTTAAGGGTACAGTGATTTGGAGTGATGCCGTAATTGTGAGATTGTTGCAGTATAAGAAAGATGGTGTTAAAATCCATAGAACAATTAATCGAAAAATAAAAATGTAGTTTTTTGTAAGCAGTGTTGTCGACCAAAGCAAACAATGTTAATAAGTTCGGGAGTGGGTCTCTGCCCCATCGCTATCAGTAGGGATGGCCTTTGAAATTGTTGAGAAGCCGCCCCTCGTATATTGCCCCTTCTCTCGTGGAATTTATTTCTTGACTTGCCATTAAACATGCCGCCATTATTACTCCAATCGACCACAATTTTATGCTAGTATGAGTTGTAAGATGACACCTTAAATTTGGGTCACATCGACAATGCAAACCTAATGGTGAAATGGATGTATTGCAGCAACTTTTAGGTCGAGCCCATCATAATATATCGATGGAAGCACACATCTCATACTTCAACTTTCTTAAAAGAGCTTGCTCAACAACATTTTTAATATTTCAACATACGTACCTCAAAAGATACTTGTCCACATAATTGAATTGGTGTAAGTAATGTCCCAACCACACATGGAAACCAAATTTACTGCTTCACCCTACCATATTTACTAATAAAGGGATGCCATAGATTTCAACTATCACACAACAAAATGTAGCAGTTATCGTGTTCTTTCTCTACTTGACTGCCAGAATTCAGCCTCAGCCGCAGACTTACAAAGGCAATAGCAATATCATGTCTACAAGAAAATCACATTTTACATCACCGCCATCTAGAGCTTAACCTCCACATCAACACCGGCGGGCAAGTCGAGCTGCATCAACGAGTCGATTGTTTGCGCAGTTGGGTAAAGAATGTCGATGAGTCGTTGATGAGTTCTAATTTCAAAATGGAACCTCGCGTCTTTGTGCACATGGGGAGATTTAAGAACACAATACACTCTTCTCTTTGTTGGTAGAGGCACTGGACCCACAGTCTTTGCATTTGTTGTCCTCGCAGCATCCATTATCTGCTTGCATGAGTCTTCTATCAGGGGCACCCAGTATGATCTCAATTTGATTCTAATCTTCTGCTTAGGGGCAACCTGAAACAAAAATACTCTTTCAGTATGTATAGATGTATATGATAAAAGCATCATTGATAACAAAGAAATTTCAAGGCCGCGTTAGTGTGGCCTCAAATCTGAGATCCTTGACCTTAGACACTAACCACTCTACCACTAGACAAACACAAGCCCACAAGTGTCTTCATTTTTGTAATATTTAAAAGTTACTTGCATTCTTGCTGTTTCCTTCACAAAACTATCTTGTTATTCCTGAGAAAGATCTCTCTGACTTTATTACTATCAAATACATGGGATGGTTTCAATGTAATACTCCCTCCGTGCCGCAAAAGTTGGCTCGTTTCCTTTTTGAGACACCTTTATTACTCACACAACTTTATATGTTACTATCACCACTTTATACTACTTTTCAACTCTCCTAAAATCTCATGCCCAAAATAAAGGAGTCAACTTTCGCAGGATGGAGGGAGTAGATGTTATTAGGGGTCTCTAAAATCGCCATCTAAAAATGGCTACTGAATTCTCTCAAATAAAAAAAGGAACCTGATCATTTGATCAGTTCCCAGAATCTTCAGCGTAGAGAGAAGATCCCAAATGTGGAAAAGATCAATATAAATCTATTTGACAACAAACAGAATCCAGACACTCATATAAGGTCAGATAGACTATTGTCTACCAGCAAAAACCATTACTAGTTTGCCTCATACCTCTCTCTTTTGCAGATATAATTTTATTGAAAAAGTAGAAACATGTATGGTTCTGCAGAAGTTGATAGGGTAACATTGATGTGATTCTAAGAATGAGGTCCCCAGTGAGTTATGTTTAGAAACATTTTGAATCGTGAGAAACTCTATCAATAAATGAATGCTTGTATGTAACAAGACAAGCATCAAATATCTGCAGAATAAAATATACCATATTACCATGTCTACAATTTTCAGTGAGGTCTATATATTTCACTGAAGGTGGAGAATCACAGATCAGAGAGTTTGAACCAAAACCTGAGTTTTGATTTATAACCATAATATTCCTTATTTCCATGAAGGAGCAGGCACTAAAAATTTAACGTAATGAATTTTCAAGTTGTTACAATATTTTCAATATTAATAAACTGTTCCTAAAACCGTTCACCTTCAACAGAAACGTATGTAAGTATGCACCATTTAACTGAAAAGTTGCAAGTACCTTGTCAAAAGTATCCAAATTCAAGTGCGTAAGCATAGGGGCAGGATCTTAGTCAAATAACTACCCTGATTCTTTCCTCCACACAATCAAGTTGCAACCCATGCTGTTATTCGATATTACAACTAGGCAATCTAATTGAAAAAAGACAATTAAATTGGCTTTGTCAGGTTCATGTCTTATATACTGGCTTGCTGGAGAAAGGAAAATGGTACCAAGGCTAGCGACTTGTGTGTGGCTTTTCCAGCATGTTATTGAATGATCCAGTCAACCTCAATCCTAGAACTTGTAGAAAGATTCAAAGTTCAAACCCATCAATTTGTCGAACCTATCCAATAACTAGACATGGTGATGAATGAGACAAGACAACCCAATACATTTATAGAAATTTCTTCTTCCAAAAGAAACCCCAATATCCAATTCAAAGTAGGTATCTTCACAATCATCACATCATTTCCTTCACACACAGATAACTATTCAGGTACTAAATGTCCTTCCTACACATTATCTCCATGTGTCTCCTATATTTCTTCCTCTAGCATGTGGTCATTCTTGATGTTATTATTGTCATTGCCAGAGTCTTGATCAAACTGCTCAAAAATAAATCTGATATACGTGAGCCAATTCATATAACTCAAAGTACAACTTCTATACCACTATAATATTCTTCATTTCCACTATTCTCACAATCTCTCGTGTCTCTCAGGTTCATTTTCAATCTATTTTAAAGACTCAAAACATGTGAAAAGCCATAAACGACTTACTATCTGTCCTAACTCCTACCTATTTCATGTAGATGGCACAATTTTCATATGGAACCAACAGATACAACTTATCTCTACGCTCTTAGCCAAGTGGAAGCAGCATAAGAAGATTCCACCAAATCACATTTTAGTTTTTTGAATTTTTTGAGTAATGGAACCAAAGGAAAAAAGCAAAACAAAAGGAAAGGTCTGAAAATATATTAAGTGGATCAGTTTATTGTTGATTATGTTTGGCCAAAATCTTTATCCACTACAGAGAAAATGCAGCATGCGATATCTGAGGTACCCAAAGCAGCCGGGCCTTAAAAGCATTAACAAGAGAACACCACCCAAATCTCTTGCTTTCTCAATCATATAAAGGAAATAAAACTGTTACAGCTACAGAATATCAACAGCAACCAATTGACGAAATGTATAATACTACTAATTTTCACTCTCAAACGAATAAGATACAATTTTACAAGGACATTAGTAAAGTTGCAAGGGGGACGTGAGAATACCTGATCCGAATCTGCACTCACGCTCAATGCTGAAGCAGAAGGAACCTCATCCTAAACAATAGCACCAAAGCAGAAAATTCACAAAAACGAAAACGAATTGAAAATATATTTCAGCGGATTAAACGTCAGTATAAGAGTACCTCAGTTGAAGAAATATCGGCACTGGACTCCAAGACTTCAGGAGCAGCCATAACTCTGGAAGAAGTGATTCGAGAAGGCTTCAACGCCGTAAACTTCGAGGGGTTGGAACAATAGAACGAAACTTGCGGTCTGGAAGAAATAATTGAGGAATTGCACACAGGAATAGCTATAGTCGAAAGTGACGACGAAGAAATTGAAGCCATTTTCGAATTGTGGAAAGCTTTATCGGTCGGTATGTGAGGAGTGAGGCTGCTCTACAAAATTCTCAGCTGCTTTCTTTATCCAAAACTTGAGATTTCTTTCATACTTTTATTTACTCTTTTCTCATTTTTATATTTTTTTTATTGGGCTACTGTTTATGTTTAGGGGTATTATGATTCAGCACCATTGGGCCTTCGTTGGGCTGCACGAAATGCCGGTCAAATTGGACTTCACGATTTGTAGTTGGGAGTTTTTAGATGAGTGATTTAATATAAAGTTCTATTTTTTCATTGTAGCCTAGCCTCTTATTTGTCTTAATAAATAATACTCCCTCCGTCTCACAGAGCATGAGGCATTTTTTTTTTGTTTTTTGGAACAAGATTTAAAGAAAGTTCAAAAGTAGTAAATATATACTGCTCCATATTTGAAAGTGTGAGTGATCAAGGTTTCCATAAAAGGAAACGCCTAACGCTTCGTGGGACGACCTGATTAGGAATACGCCTCACGTTTCGTCGGACGGAGGGATTAATAAATATGCTATTTCATTCCTAATTTAATATTCTGATAAAAAAAATATTCGCACTACTCCGGAACCAATATACTACATATGTTCCATTTCAATTGCCCATTTTAACTGACTAGATGGGCCAATTGAAATTAAACGAATGATCAATGAATAATAATAAATAGCCGCCGAAGGCTGAGTGGACTAATACTTAAAAGGAGCAAAGGTTATGACTATTTGAAACATAAAAGATGAATTCTAGACTAACTTTTAAAAAACTTGGAATATTAAACTTTTTTGACATAGAAAGTCTTAAATACCCTTACTTACACATTTCATTACACGGTTCACGATTTCACCATAATGAAATTGTGTAACATTCGTTACACGATCTTATTTACACAATTACACGACATCACCAAGATGAAATCGTGTAACGTGTAACCGTGTAAATTTGGATAAAATCGTGTAACCGTGTTATTTACACAGTTTCACTTGAATTAAATCGTGTTTTCTGAAATCGTGTAATATTCGGGATTTTTTTAACATCAAGGATGAAGATTATTGAAGCAATTTCGACAACAGCACCTCCACGGGTGGAGGAGGAGAAGGCGGCGACGTCGACGACGTGCAGAGGTGTGATGAAGAAGGGAAAGAGCTGAGCTCGTCGGCAACAGAACACATCTCGCCGGAGGCCGCGGGCGGTGGGTCGAAGCAGCAGCGTCGCGCGGAGGAGACGACTTCAGATCTGGAGATGTCGGTGATGGGCGGAGGAGATGGCAACGAAGATGATGTGCAAAAGTCTGATGGAGAAGGGCGAGAGGTGTGCTTGCTAGAGGTGGAAGGGGATGGGGGTGGCGGCAAACAGGGATGTGTGTGTGTGTGTGAGAGAGAGAGAGAGGGGGGGATATGGTGGAGATTAATAAATTGATTGAATGACATTTTAAATTTTTCAAGTTCAAATAGTTTACAGTTCCAAATTTTTTGAAAATTGATCTAGTATCCTTCTTTTATGTCTAGTTCTCTATATTTTCCCAACTTGAAAATCCCTACAATACAAACGCTAACTTCCCGGCAGAGGAGAGGAGATCCTCTAAAATGGATATCAAAATAAATGGTCAAAATAACTTAACTATCACTTGCTATTGCTTCAAACATCAATAGGTCTCTCTCAATCTTTTTTAATATATCTATGTATATTTCTCTTATCTTTTTTACCTTAAGAATGGAGACCGTTGCTTTCTGAAACGTAACTTATTCAAGGCGTCCCTCTTTATTTTTTCAGATTCTTTTTTCTTTATTTCTTCGTCTAAATGCACATCACATATGATTTAATTCACAAGAGTGTTATTTATTTAGACACAAGTCATGAAATATATTATAAAACATTAATTGGAATATTAATGAACTCGAAAAAGAATTGTTGGCAATTGGGCATTTCTTTGGTCGCCGCAAGCACACGATCTAATTAAGCTTCTAACCGTTATCTTCTCCACCTTAAATCTTTCCATTAAGCTAAATAAACCTCAATTATTTAGGAGTGAGTTCCTCATAAATCCCTCTACCGCTACACTATATATATATGTCATAGTCATAGCAATCCTCCATTGTTGAGACTCACCAAAAGCACCCATCTTCTCTTCTCCAATGAAGCAGTTGCATTTGGGTGTCTGGCTTTGGGTTATTCTTTTAGCAGAGATGGGGCTTGCGAAGAAGAGGAGCTACATTTCATGGGATGATTTGAAAGTAGAAGAAGGTGAGAAGCTTCACGGCCAACATGCAGGAAAGAAGAGCGTCATCGTCGTCGATCAAAATGGAAGAGGAGACACTCTAACAGTGCAAGCTGCACTTGATATGGTGCCCGATCACAATCAGGAAAGACTCAAAATACTTATCCTTCCTGGATTCTACAGGTTTTCATTTTTCAGTGCCTTTTCCCCATAAATATTGCATGCTTCTACTGTTTTAACGTGGGGACTGGGGAGTTTTATCCACGTCTACACTTTGTCACATTTTCTTTATTATTTTATTAACCAATTTTCAATCTAAAAAATACTGATGTTGTATATCAAAATAGTGCAATAGTCTTATTTGATTAATTGTAAACAGTGAAAAGGTTCACGTTCCTGCATCGAAGCCATATATTTCGTTCATCGGAGACCCCAACAAGGCCGACGCAGCAGTTATAGCATGGCACGACAGAGCTTCAAGCGTGGACGAGAATGGCCATGAGATTGGAACATTCCGATCAGCCTCTGTCACAGTAGAATCAGACTACTTTTGCGCTGCAGGGATCACTTTTCAGGCATTAACTTCACTTAGCCTAAGATGCAAATTCTCAAACCCCAGCTCAGACTTGTGTGTTATTTTTCTTGGCAGAACACGGTGCAGTTTCGTGCCGGAGCTAGAGGAAATCAAGCCGTTGCTTTGAGAATATCCGGTGATCACTCTGTGTTCTATAAATCCAGATTTCTGGGCTCGCAGGATACTCTTTTGGACGACACAGGGACGCACTATTTCTTCAAGTGTTTGGTTCAAGGATCTATCGATTTCATATTCGGCAACGCAAGATCATTGTATAAGGTAAAAGATACATCAATTTCTCACTCATATATACTTGATGTTTCTGAATCCAGATTGATTCAAACAGGAATGCACTCTCTCCGTGGTGGGGCAATCATTTGCTATAGCTGCCCAACGTAGAGAATCCGCCAGCGACAACGGAGTTTTTTCCTTTGTAAATTGCACAGTACATGGAGCTGGAGATGTCTTCTTGGGCAGAGCCTGGGGAGATTATTCCAGAGTGATATATTCATACAGTGACCTCGACATAGACGTAAAACCACAGGGATGGGACGACTGGGGAAAACCGTCCAGACATAAGTATAAGTCGTTCTCATTTTTCCTATTTTTCAAATTCAAAACAAAAAAGTGGAGATGTAAACATTTACATACTCGCTGTTGCAGGACTGTGATGTTCGGAGAATACATGTGTCGAGGCAAGGGAGCTGATAGAAGTGGAAGAGTGGCATGGTCGAAAGCGCTGACTCACCAGGAGGCAAAACCTTATCTTGATTCAACATTCATCGGTGGCGAGCAATGGCTAAGACTGTAGAATGCCAAAACTTGTCTTCCACTGAATCGAAATGCAATAACTAGATTTTTCTATTTCACTCTATAGGTCCAATTTTGAACATCAGATGTACCAACAATTAACTCTTAGCATATTGCGAGATATAATCCATTTCCTTTTTGTTACCTCACAGTTACACGATTCCTAATTTAGGACAACGTATTCAAACTTTTCTTTTTAATGTAGAGTGCACAAACAATTTGGCATCAATACTTCATTGAAGGAAATAAATATCTGCATAATGCAGTCTAATAATGCATAGTTCTACCAAGACAGATTGCAGGCTGCAATCAGCAACTTTCATCATCAGTTTGGCCAAAAACAAAGGCAAAATTTACAATGGAACCTTGACAGACCGCGTATAGTTAGGATGCTGAAAGAAAAACGTATCAACAATGCCCACTTTTGAACCTCTATCCATGCATACTTCCAATGAGTGGAAAAATCTGAAACATAACATGAAATACACCAGAAGTCAATGCCGTCTGATTCTTAACGAATACATCAAATATATTTGACGTGAAAACAAATGAACCAATTTTGAGCTATATGTAATGTGAGTCTTGTCCAACCTTAGATATGGAAAAGCAATCAAATTAGGCACTAGCAAGTATTCCCAATATTTGATTTATTAGGAACACCATTGGGCACTCTCATGGCAATTTATTTATCATTTATCTGTATATCAGTCATTTGAAGAATATGGCAGATTCTGCTTGCAGTGTAAGTGTGTAGCAGTGCAAAACCTTATAATAATCTTAAAGTGAAACAAGATTGTCTGACCATGGCACATAATATGAAAAGCACAATGAAAAGAAAGAATAAGAAACACCAGAATGTATTAAACAATGGACATAATATTATGAGCCATAAATTTTACCTCATGATCCACGATTAGGTGCTGAAGTAGCAATAGGTGGACCATAAGAATATCTCCAGGATCCACATACATCGCATTTGTCCATCTTCACATCATTTTCCAAAGTACAAAATCTGCATGACCAGGATGAACTTTTCATCTTATCTTTTTTGGGCTTTTCCGCTGTGCAAAGGCCGCATATTGGAGCCAACGGCTGCAATAATAAGCAATACTGATTATCAACTTCAAAGGAAGACATAATATAGTAACTAGAAAACATATAGAGAATAAGGAGAACAATACCAGAAACATGAAATTGGAAGAAAAAGGAACAAAAGCAAGTTGAACTCACTGGATTCAACAAAGTGCATGCTGTACATTGCCATGTGCCAGAACTACTTTCATGCATTAGGTCATGGCTAGATAGGGATGATGATGCTGGAGCTTCTCCACATAAATCTTTACGGTAAATTTTACTAAGATGCATTTGATCTGAATATCCCGTGGACAGATTTTTTGAAGGTGTTTTTGTCAAGTCTATTAAATTGGGGTCTTGTTCTCTATCAGCAGATTGGACGAAAGAAACGCCGTCTGATTCTCGTCTTCTTTTCTGAGATCTTATTTCCGTATCATGTTCATAGGATGCACTTGTTGAGATTCCAGAACAGCATCCTTTATTTGAAGAATTTGGCAGCAAATCAGAACAGTCATCATCTCCAGATAAATCATAGAATTCCGATCCACACCATATGTTATCCTGTAATCTTCTTTCAGCTGCCATAGCAGCAGCTTGACCAGGACTCAATGCAACCATAATAGAACTATCCCCGCCAATTTTGTTAGGTCCTGAAGGTAGCAAGGACTGAAGACGGGCTCTATTTTCTGCAGCAGTGAGTGCAACCTGACGAAGAGATGAATGACGAGATTTATGGGAGCCTCCACCCAAACGCTTTCCAGGAAGATCAAATCCCTGTCCTGTTCCACTGATTCCTTTGTTAATAAGGTCTTCGCACTCCTGTGGACATTGAGTATTAGATTAAACACCATTTTGGAAAATTGGGGACTCAAATAAAAGCAACAACTGTTAGGAGCCTTAACCATTTTGTTGAAACAATTGTCAGAAAAATATAGAAGTAAGAAACAAGAAGCAAATAAACCATTTAAGACTCTGGAAAATCACATAATAGACAAAGATTCACAACTTTATATAGCAGAATAAGCCACAGTTTCAGCTATAGCACAGCCCCCTAATCTAGAGCTGCTTGTATTTCCAACCAAGTTGCAAGATTGTAAGTGCAGTATCATCACGGTTATACACGACAAAGTTCATTCTTGCTCTTCAAACATCGAGGTTGAATATATGCACTCTCTGCAAGTCGCATCAGGGTATAGAACAAAGGTGTAAAACTCTATTTACCTTCCTAATCTCATCCCAGAGCTTGTAGAAGCTGGCATTATGAGGGCTATGAACGTTGTGGCACAGCTCATGCAGCATCGTATCAAGAACTTCATGGTAAGGAAGAAATACCTCATCTCTGTCTGACCTCCTCAGCCTCAACTTGACATGTATACCACGTCCTACATTCAAGCCCAGTAAAGCCCGATTTTTTGGCCTGCAAAATTCACCTTCAATAATTAATATTACATGGTTGAATAAAAGGAACTCAACAAGAACTAGATTTATCTTACGATAACTTTATATCCTATCCGAATTGCTCTAACATTTAATACAAAATAAAAACATGATATCATTTCAAAAAGGCCCAAACTTCAGAATGTTCATATCTCATGGTGGTGATTAAAATCAAGCTAGTGGCCTTAATCAACCAAATGCTTCAAATGAGTTTCAATCTCTACACACACTTTCAACTGGAAAAGCATGACCTTAATTGGATTTCGTCCAAAACAATTGAAATAAATCATGAGAACTATTGTCATGAAAAGCAGCAACAACGCCATACCAGAATTCAGATAGTATTTTGACCCTCCAATTATGCTTACGCATGATGGGCTGAACCTGGTTTGCAATTCTGTCTAAAATCTTCCGTGCCTCTTCCTCTTTAGGTTTCCGCTTTAGGGTTTTGATTTCCCATACTTTGTTAAGATCGCCCGAAGTCATTGGTGTCCAATGCAGATAGGTATTCCTCAACTTTGAAAATCAGGGTTACAACGCATTCATCGGGAAACGAGGGTTTCAGTCGGGGGTTTCGTTTCGATAGGAATGGAAATGGCGGGCCGAATTTCGAAATATTTTCAATCAGCGGTCCAAGATGAAACGTTTACACCGGCGGCATCTGCTGTACCTGTGGCCCCGCAAACTTTCACGAAATTTTATCTCAACTTTTAGTTTAAAAAGGTTAAAATGATAAAACAAAATTTTGTTCAATCTAACTTTTTTTATTCAATATTGCAAGACCACAACAAATGTTGGGAATGTGATTTCAAAACTAGTCCTACATGGACATTAATGTAAATATGTCATCAACACGTTAGATAAATTACATAAAATATCATACGAATTTATTTTACATAAAGTATCATACGCACGCAAATAAAAGTAAATCGTGTAATATTTTATGTAACAAATTTATCCTAACAAACCAGTAAAAATAATTATTTTTATTTGAGTGGAAAAAACTTTTACCATGCCACTTAATTTGTTTGAGTAGAAATACCACGCTCGAAGTCTAATAACCTCGGTGATTGTACATTCGAACAAAAATCATGCATATTATAGATAAAATCATGCATATTATAAAAATCATTCAATCTAATGTATAGTACAAAACAAAATTATGCAAAGTAGCACTATGCGGACACCTGCATCACTGCATGGAAAAATATTTAATAACCTCATAGTAAAATTGGATGGTGGTGATGTATATTTAACACTCCTCCGACCCGGCAAACTTATATATACTCTTTAAACTTGTGAGTAATAAAGATGTTTTACAAATAAAACGTAACAAGTTAGTTAAGACGGCTCAAAAAGGAATATGTAACAAGTTCGATGGGGCAGAGCGGGTACAAAATTGTCATAATAAGATAAATTTGACATTATATCGCACTATTCTAACAGACAAGATTTATTGCACAATGAATCGGAGACTAGTGGCAGCTACAAGTAACAACGGTAATGAACTTTTTTTTTACTACGGAAATGAACTTGTTCCTCCAATGAACTAAAACCATGGGTTGGATGATCATATTCATAATCCCCCACAATATGCTTTCTTATAGACTCCAGATGATACATACAGACAACACATACGTTATTCGTGTTTCTTCCCCTTCAAATGTACTAGGCAAATGAGGCAACGTTACAGAAAACTATCAACTCAAAATGTTAAATGACTACCATTTCAGTTGCACTAAGAATTTGGCCTATCAAATAATCCACCAAATTATAAATAAGGAAACATGAATACAGACAGAAACAGAGATCCACTCCGATGAGGAAACTGGCTTTCTTAAACCAAGTTGAACGCCTCACACAACATTTGCTTATTAAGAATCCAACAGGTCTCTTCATTTTTTTGGATGCTTAAATCTAGCGTCTCCATAAACGACCCTGTTGTTTCTGCTCTTGCATACGCCTGCAGCTCAAAG
>JAYJMF010000066.1:2764224-2792469 GCA_036873715.1 Salvia sclarea
ATCATTTAAATTATTCTCTCTCCTACTTTATCTAACTTAATCACTCCCTAAATACTTATTTTCTTAATCTTCGTGCCTTTAATTATATGGACGTTTATAATGGAACGGAGGGAGTATTATTTTTAAATAGGGGGCTACGAAAAGTAAAGGGGCTATGAATAGAATCACCCAAAGATAATGATATAAGATGATCAGTTTGAGTTATTTTATGAATAATCCTATCCATAGCCCACATTTAACTCTTCGTGGCCCCTGAATAAAAATATTAATTAAAACATAATGAAATGTATATTATTTTATCTTTATAAGTTATACCTACTATTTTCAGTTTCAATAAAATATACCGAAAGGGTTTTCTGCTATTGGCATTGGGGAGGTATAGCTTTCATTGCAGAATAATGGCGGAAGCCCACATAATTTTATCTGAGAAAGAAAGAGAGTTGACCACCGTCAGTTTGTAATTGCTACCGAGATTCCGTTTCCACCCGACTTTTTTCTGCACTATTTGTGACGGAAATTAATGTAAATTCACTATCCATTTCCAATTATAGCCAAAATTGACTTATACAAGAACCATCCATGTGAATTACCATTTTCCCAACAATTAAGCATGTTATCGAACAAATGCAAGGTCTTGAATATGACTTAAGCGATTAGGAGAAAGATTTATGAAACATAGCACTTCATTGTAAATTTCCCACATTCAATTAATTTGCCCATCTAGTTCATATTCATAGGATTTAGCTTAAATAATGAAGAATGATTCCTCAATTTTGGCCATTGAACTTGAGCAAAACCAGAAATTAAAGAACTAATACATGAAGCGTTGGAAGAAGAAAAGTTAAGGTTGTTTTCTGGGGGCCATGAGGATAAAACAGCATTCCATATTACTCCCCTTGTCCCATAACAATTGATCTCAAGTTTTCCGGCACCGAGATTAAGAAAAGACTTTAGTAAGGTATAAAATATTAAGGGACTTACCTACTTTTTGTGTTTTATGTGTTAAATTTTTGTTTTTTTTTAAAATGGGCAAATTGTAATGGGACAACCCAAAATGAAAAAATGATCATTTGTAATAGAATGGAGGAAGTACATAATAGTAATTATATGTATATATATTTTAATGGAGGTTATAATGAATAAAAAAGGGGCTATGAATATAATTAGCCTTATTTTATTCATGTATTAAGTTTTTCCTTTTTTTTATTTGAAAATTATTTTTCACATTCAATATTACTTTCTTCGTCCCATATTCTTCTTGTCTCACTTTTCTTGTTGGGACGTCTCATTTTTCTTGGTAAAAGTTTATACACAAAAAACACATGGGTCCCATGTGGGGCTCACCATCTCACACTCATCAACTTTGTTTTATTAATTTTCGTGATGAAAAGAAATGAGACAAGAAAAATGGGACGGAGGGATAATTTCGATGAATTATTCTTTTGATAATAAGTGAGGCGAGCTCAGCTGCTGAAGTAACCATTTCAAAATAGAGGCAAATGTCAAAATAACATTATTTAAACATCTATTAGAAATACTAGCACCCAATTCTTAAATATGAAAATACTAGCACTTTTGAACATAAAAAGTCCAAAATGCCATTACTCACTTAATTTCGTTACACAGTTTAATATTACACGGTTATACGATTTAATCATATAACCTTGTAACCGTGTTATACAACATGGTTACACGATTTAAAATAAACCATGTAACAGTATTATACAACACGGTCACACGATTTAATTTAAATAATGTGATCGAGTTTATTTTCGTGAGGCAGTTAATGAGCTATGGGGGCACAAAGAAGACACAAGGGATTTACGTGGTTCGATCTATTGAGATAGATCTACGTCCACGGAGCGAGAAAGAGAGCTTTATTGCTTGTATGCGAGAGAGATTACAAGAGTATTAGTTGTCCTATTCTATGGCTTTAGCCTCTATTTATAGATGGGTAGACCGAGTTCTTGGAGAGTTAAATCTCCTCTCGAAGTCTCCTTCTAGTAGGATTTGTCTCCTCTCGAAGTCTCCTTCTAGTAGGATTCGTCTTTGAGTTTTGCTGGGACTCTTTATGTTTATCTTCAAGTGGTCCGAGTCTATCCATGATTTGGTTTGGGCTTCTTGGGCTCCGATGGTTGTAGGTCACGGGTTGGGCCGAGGTCGACGGGCCGAGGTAGCTGGACCGAGGTCGCTGTGCCGAGGTCGTTAGGCCGAGGTTGCTGGACGAGGTCGCTTGGTCGAGGTCGCTAGGCTGAGGTCGCTTGGACGAGGCCGCTAGGCCGAGGTCGCTGTGACGAGGTCGCTGGACGAGGTCGCCTGGTCGACGTCGGATGGCCGAGGTCGTTGTGACGAGGTCGTTATGACGAGGTCACCTGGCCGAGGTCGCTGGACGAGGTCGCTTGGCTGAGGTCGCCTGGCCAAGGTCGTAGTGACGAGGTCGTTATGACGAGGTCACCTGGCCGAGGTCATCTGGCCGAGGTCGTCTGGCCGAGGTCGCCTGGCCGAGGTCGATGTGACGAGGTCGGATGGCCGAGGTCGTCTGGCCGAGGTCCTTTCCTTTGTCCCTTTGTCTGGGCTTGACCTTGGGCCTGGTAGTTGGGCTTGGCCTCTGGGCCTATATCCTATCATCGTGTAACCTGTAAACCGTGTAACGGTCGCGAAACCATGAACGGTAAAAAAATGGCGGCAGCGCGGCAAACAACGAACGAAGCAGCAACAGGTTTGGCGAAGAAGGACGACGCGTGGCGGAGGTGGTGGCAGATCTGCGCAGATCCGGCGAAGGCGGCTTTGGAAGAGACGAAACGCCAGATCTGCGCAACGGTGATGGGCGGTGGCGGTGGCGGTACAGATCTGGCGAAGGCTCAACAGCAGCGGCGAGGCATGAAGGTGCAAGTGTGTCGTTCAGCGGCGCGCGACGATGGCGGGCGGTGGATGATGATGGCGAGCGGCGAAGCGTGGCGGCGATGGCAGAAGTCACAGCAGCAGCGGCGTAGACGGGCGAAAGTGCAGCAACGACAGCACGGCGATGAAGAAGGTGACGCGGCGGCGAGGCGATGGGGGAATCAGTGCGGCGGCGACTGGTGCCGGAGCATAGCAACGGCGGCGGACAGTTGGGGGCAGAGAGAGAAAGGGGGAAGCTGGGGGGATTTGTTGGGAATTACTTGATTTGTAGAAGTATATTTTGGACTTTTCAAGTGTAAAAGTGCTAGTATTTCTATGTTTGAGAATAGAGTGCTATTATTTCAAATAGAAGTTTGAAAAGTGATAGTTTTATGCATTTCCTCTTCAAAATATCTGCCGACCGTTTCTAGATTTAAGTACAAGTTCGTCATACATAACCAGGTTCAAACGATAGTTTAATTATGTATACAAGTCATTTAGAATATTCTATTGATTTTTGAATATGAGTTTTATTATCATAATATGTCGTCGACGACATAATTATATGAGCGTTAAAAGAATAAGGTACACTAAAAACTGTTACTCCGCCTAAAATTAGTTGAATGCAACCAAGGAATGGATGAAATGTAGGTAGAAATCTACAAGAAGCAAAATAAAAAGAAATAACAAACCTTAAAAACATAAATTTAATGGAGTCTCATTAAATTTTTATTGGAGAATGAATACCATAATGAAATTCAAATATCTCGAGAAAACATAACTTGACTTGATCATTTGAGTATGTGAATTTATCATTATCAACACACAGTATTTGTGATATTCTGTGGAGATAAAGCGAAAGGAATGCAAGAGTTGATAAGATTCATCTCCGGAAAACTGGAAAGATCCGCCACAAACACGTGATGAATACAAAAATAGGTGAATTTTGGCCCAGATTTTCTGCGTAATTAATGCTTAAACCACGTGAGATGTTGAGCGCTTTTACTTTTCAATCTTCCGTTACCACAAAATTACTCCTATTAAATAAAGGCTCATATTTTATGCTTTTTCTGCGTACTCGGACTATCCATTTTCTTCTAATTCACGGAAACATCTACTAGTTCTTCACACCATGCTATACAAACCAAATAAATTGTCAGCCAACAATAAAATTAAATTATTCATTAAGTTTTTTACCTGGAGTACAATATGTATTGTCCCATCTACTCTTGCAATCTATGCCATTTTAATTAATGTGTTTGATCGTCTACGTTTATTATTATTTGTTTATATATATCTTCCTTCTAGTTTTATCAAATTTTAGTTTTTTTCTTCTTCTTCACTTACGATTGATTAATGTTCATGGATTTATATTTATTTTAGGACTTTATTTTCAATTTTCATGGTTCGTTTTTCAACTTTTGAGTTTTATTGTTTTTCTCATTTGGTTTCCTTTTTTATTTACATTTTTGTTAATTTCGGTGTGTAGAATTAATTCATTACAATAAAGATAGGATTTTTGCTTGTATTAGTATTCTATTATATATGCTTGTATTTGTGTTCTATTTTTGTTGTCCATACTAGAATTAGTCATAAAATAGTTTTCTTAAAACTCGGTAGGGTACACCTATGCTGGTATTTTCTCACTTTTGTGTGGGTAGTTTTTTCATTTTTGTGTGGGTAGTTGTTCCGTCTTTGTACGATGTAGTGGTCCCGCTTGTATACGATGTTGAGCTTTAATTTGTTATGGTATTATATATTTGTACCACTTGTAATCCTAAAAAACACATTTGTTTGCATATTAATGCCATTTATGCATATTTAAATAGCTTAAGTGTTCCTTAATATTTTTTGAATATGGGGTACTATTTCCAATCATTCAACTAGCAAACTTTGTGAATTAATCAATTGATCATTAATCCCAAATAAATACACACAAAATATAAATTGCAAATTTACAATTTAATTATATTAATTCATAATAAAATTACCATAATTAATTATGATTTTTTAATAAGCTATACATTCATTTTTTAAACAATTGTCCTTCTATAGTATGAAAGATTTAAATGTTTTCCTTATACAGATTTGAAATATTTGATTTTTTTGTAAGTTACAATTCAATTAAGAACATATGAATTGAATTCTTTTCCTTTTACGGATTGAAAAAATTAATTGTTTCGAAATGATTGATCTTTTTCCTTTCTTACACTCCGATACACATGAATTCGTTCCAATAAAATGTATGGCGGTGAGCCCCAATTTCCATTCATTTGTATAAGCTCCCACTATTTCGTTTTCACTCCAAATTAAACCTCGCCAACTTTCTCTCTGCGCGCCGCAATGCAGCTCCGCCACGCCGCCGCCACACTCTTATTTCTGTCCTTCCTTCTCCTCCCCTCCACCACCGACGGCCACAACATCACCGCCATCCTCGGCAAATACCCCGAGCTCTCGACCTTCAACCACTACCTGACCCTGACGCTGCTTGCTCCGGAGATCAACCGGCGAGAAACCATCACAGTCTGCGCCGTGGACAACGCCGCCATGGACGCCCTCCTCTCGAAGCACCTGACCCTCGGTGCCGTTAAGAACGTCCTCTCCCTCCACGTCCTCCTCGACTACTTCGACGCCAAGAAGCTCCACCTCATCACTAACGGCACCGCCCTCGCTGCCACCATCTTCCAGTCCACCGGCTCCGCCCCCGGATCCTCCGGCTTCGTCCAGATCGACGACCTTAAAGGAGGCAAGGTGGGCTTCTCCCCCGAGGACAACGCCGCCTTAGCAGCCCCCGCCGCCATATTCGTCAAATCCGTAGAAGCCGTGCCCTACAACTTGTCCGTGATTCAGATCTCCGCCGTGTTGCCCTCGCCCGAGGCGGAGGCCCCCGCCCCCGCGCCGACACAGGTCAATCTCACCGCCGCCTTGTCCGCCCACGGCTGCAAGGCCTTCGCCGCTGCTCTTGTAGCCGGCGCCGCGGAAGAGACTTTTGTGAGCAATATCGAGAGCGGATTAACCGTTTTGTGCCCCGGCGACAACGCGATGAAGAGCTTCATGCCTAAATACAAAAACCTAACCGCCGACGCCAAGCAGTCGTTGCTTGAGTATCACGGCATGCCCGTCTACGAGTCGCTCTCCGGACTCCGGTCGAGCAACGGAGCCGCCAACACTTTGGCCACCGACGGAGCCAGGCGCTTCAGCCTCACGGTGCAGAACGACGGGAACGACGTCACCATCAAGACGCCGATCGTGACGGCCAAGATCGTCGCCACCGTGATGGAGAAGGACCCGCTCGCGATTTTCCAATTGGACAAGGTTTTGATGCCGTCGGAGCTCTTCAAGTCGTCTCTGCCGCCGACTCCGGCGCCTGCTCCGGCTCCGAAAGCTCATGCCAAAGCGCCCAAGTCCTCGAGCAGGGACAAGTCGCCGCCGGCGCCGCCCGCTCCGGCGGACTCGCCAGCGGATGGTCCCGACGGGGATGTGGCGGACCAGAATTCTAATGGCGGGGCTACTAGATTCACCGGTGCACTATTTGCTGGTGTGATTTTAAGTCTCGGGTTTGCATTCCTACACTTGTGAGTTTTGCATTATTTTTTTCTATGATTGTGCATTTGCTTTTTTTTTTTTTTTCTTTCTTTCTTTCTTTTTCTTTTTCCGATTTATGTTTTCTGTCTTGACCATTTTGTGTGAAATATATTCAAGGCCTTGCAAAATGACATGGATGCTCAATAGTAGTTTTTTTGTATTTGTAATAGATTTGTTTGACTGTCGTATCTGTTTATTGAGAAATTATGAGTACTCTAACTGGATTTTTCTTCTTATTTTCTTATTACTTGATGATGAGATGTGAAGAAACTGACCGTAATTATTTGGACTCCTCAATTTCTATCATTTAAATATTTATTGGATCCTCTATCACAAATTATTCATACATATTTATCGTTAAATTTGTAGAAACTGTTCGAAAACTATCACTACGCTCCGGTAATTAGCATTCCCTAATAAAATAAATTGCATTTCACTCCAAATTTAATTGATACAACATATGCGCTTATGTGGCATCAATATACACACACATGGTGTGGTGTAACAGGTGTAATAAACTAACACTTTATTTAAATAAAAGATTCGCGAATGTAGTAGTCAGTTAGCAGAGTGGATTTCTACAAGGCCTTTTTGTGATTCTTGGAGACTATAGCCGAACAAAGGAAAAAAAAAAAAAGAAGTTTTAGCATGTTCAACTATCTATGATAATGGCAGTTGGGTAGTTATTGTTACGCTTTCTCTGCAGGGAGCATCAATTTGCAACTTTAGTATATCAGGATTGATTGGCACATGAAAATGGTAGGCTTTGAACCTTAAACATACCTATATATAATCTCTAATTCGAATTTGAAATAAACTAAAAAGAAGCTTCCTCGGAAAAGGTAGGATTTGTATCAGGTACTCCAAGTTTATATGTAGAGTCATGAACCTTTACAGGTTCGATGTGGGATAGAAATAGGTGGCTTCAACAATTTGACTCTTAATAGTAGCTAATAATATATAATTAACTCAACTTTGTGTACTCCTATAATCCATATAATTTATTTAATATTAATATGCATATGTAATAATAATATCACTAATAGGGAAATATTATAATCTCTTATAAATAGCATGAAGAAACATTGTACATGTACGGCCTCTTAAACTTTGACACCGAAACTTTGCTTAGATTTTGAAGAATACTAGTCTCTCATCTGTTTCCCACAATTCCATTTCTTGTTTGTCGATCGGAGGCGGCCAGAACCTCAGTTTTTAATCGAAGTACTTTATCTCTTCCAATTTGTGATGAATATTTTTAGAGTTGAACCAAATAATTAATGTAAATAAAATTAATTACGGAAATTGAAGTAAAAAGAAATGAAGTATAGTGTCGCTGAGGGGCTTTTCATGGGGATGGTGGCACATGGTGTGCACAGTCAGTCACATGGCTATTGTACAATTAACAAATTAAGGTTTTGAGTGCTACATCTACATGTTATAGCAATTAATGGGCATTGACGCATCGAAGAGAGCATCCTCGACTTAGCTCTCCAAACATTTTTAAAACTCTCGAGGGCGTCATTATTTTCTCATGGTTTTGAATTTACTTGTGTGAATATATGGAATTAAAGATGTCATCCAGTGAAACTTCCATACCTTATAAATTGAAACAAATGGAAAGAAAGCTCGTGACAACAAAAGCATGTAAATTAAAATCAAGATCAGAATTTTTTACTAATACAACTTTTAATTTTATTGGATGCTTTATTTTGACTGTGCATCTATAGATATAAAGTTCAACGTAAAATCATTTCGACTTTTCAATTAAATGTTTCGAATTTCAGCGTTCGTTTTTGAATAAAACAGCTAGATGCATATGTATTTCTATAGGGATAACATGCCGTCCCAGAAAATTAAAATGTATTTTGGTCTGGATTTTAAAAAAGAGAACATTTAGGTTTCGGTGGACCCATATCAATATGTGCTCTAGCTAAAATAATGGGCGGCCCATTTAAAACAACTATGACAGCAGCTTGGGCTACATGTTTGAATTGGAATTGGGGCAATCTTATTCAGGATGGATTTTTATAGGATTAGTTTTTTTATCCATGATATCTTATTTTTAAAAGTTATAAAATAAGAATTTATTTAAAGGTTTTAAAATAAATTGATTTTCATTCCACCAATGTAGCTCCCAAAAATATACTGACGAATTGTATAATTTAATCTATTTTCTATTCTACGTACGTACGAAACCCTTCTATTTTGAAGACAATCGAACTCAGGAAGTATTGGTTATTTGAGACCATTAAAAATATGGGTACGACTGATTTGAGAACTCCAAGTCATACTCAACTCATCAATGAAATAGGTAGTGGTTTTTTTTAGGTGATTAATGAGTGATTTTATTAGACCATTACCATATATAATCGTTCGAATAAACTACTCCTAATATATATTGGCAGAGTTCAGAAATCCTCACTGAAGTGAAAGCAAAAAGGTTTTGGGGCCGTCAAACTTTTCTCATCTTACAACGGCTCCATTGCATGTGATTCCACTACGTCTGATTTCTATCTGCTTTTTGTTTAAATCTAATTAATTAGTATGAATTAGAACAATAACTGTGGAAACTAAGTTAAACCATAATTGACACATGGAATTCCGTGTGTTTACAGAACTCTATATTACACTCAATAATTCCAGTTTTCAAGGTTCGTGGATTTCGGCATCTTCATGCTTTCCAACCAATAAAATCCCTATCCTCGTTTCAATTACTGATTTTCATGCTATACTAATGTTTTTTATGTGGTGGGGGTCTATAATTTTTTATTCTATACAAAAACTGTACTACTGTTATTTATACATACTACAACAACGAGTCCACTGATCTCAGGAATGAATTAATTAATTCCAATATTCCGATTTTTTTAATAGAGTTGGAGAAAGAAAATGTTAGAATCATGTGAATGGTAAACAGTAGAGTACGTACGATGTAATAATTTTTTAGATGTATTACGAATAACTAGCATATATATTACCCCACACGGTGTGTGAAATGAATTATTATGCTATTTGACCCATTCAAATTTTATTTCACTATTATATGATTTAAAATTAAACTAATAAAGTTTTATTTTTTATATTTAAATTATGACTATATATACAATTAATGAAAATTATTTTAATACTTTGAATTGTACTTCGTCATTCCCATAGAAGTTGTCATGTTTTTCTTTTTGGGGTGTCACGTATAAGTTTTTGTGTTTTTCTTTTGGTACTTTTATTACTTATACAAAATATATAATACTATCAACACTTTATGTACACCATTTTCAACTTTCATAAAATTTCGTGTGCAAATTAAGTAGAACAAATTTTATGGAATGGAAGAAGTAATATATTAATGTTTGTTTGCAATAATCATTCAAAACATATATTCCCATAGTTTATGGCAACAAATAAATATAAATATTAAACTTAATAATTTACTTCTTAATAATTATAATCAAACTTGTTTTAGCATGCTAATTCTTTTCCATCGAAGAATATATGATTTTACTAGTCTAAAAGATACCTCAACTTTTTTCACACTATTATTTTCGGATACTGTAACTTAAAAGTTTTATTCTTTTGCCATAACCAAAATCTTAAAGAGTGATTTGCCACACATGTACTATCTCATCCAATCCAATCATGAATCAGACTTCGAATTTTCCCAGACAAACACAAAACACTACAACGTACTAACAACAAGCAATCGCACATGTACTCATGCATGTATGAATCCAAATATACATGCATGCAACGTTCGTTTTTATTTTTATTTTTTGGCTCTCTTTTGTATAATTTTTTTGGGTTAATCACAGTGATTTAGACTTGAAAATAGTACATTTATGATTTACCTTAGGATACAATAAGATGATGAAGATGACGAGGGTTAAAGAACGGAAGAAATTAACTAGTGGGTCTCATTTTGTAAATGATTATGGAAATTACTAAAGTTAGTGGAGAATTAATTCTCCAAAAAAGTTTGTAAAGAATCACTAAAGTTAGCTTCTTCGTCCATGATATAATCGGAATTTTTACCTATTTTGTCATTTTCGTATGATCAAGAATTTCTTACTTCTTTTCATTTTTGGTACGTGAACGGTGAATCCACACAACTCATTTAATTTATATCATTAATATATCATTTATATATACTCAAAATTCTATTGAGACCACACTTTTAATACTTTATCTAAATATTAATTAATTAATTTAAGAATACAATTCAAGTGAAAGTCATCCACTCACAAACACACTCAATTAAACTATAAAAATCCATTCTCAAACCAGAGATATAAAGAATTAATGAATGGAGTGAGTATAAGTATGTGGGCTAATGTTTTTGTTGATAAGAGTTAACCATGTCGAATGTCGAATAAATGTTTTAAACGTATCATTTGTCAATCATAGTCTCAAATTTACGCAGAAAGGAATTTTAGATTCTAATTGAAGATTATCTAAAAGATCATGTTTATATAAAAATGAATAAAACTTTAAACTATCCCATTTAACTTTTCGAATAAATGGCCATCTTACGTATATATCAACAATTCATACATTTTTGTTAAAAAAAACAATTTAACAATTCTCTTTAGTAGTTAATTAATGCCTTCATTATTTTGAGGAGATTGATCAGTTACATATGAATGTGAAACCCAGCCGGCCAAAGGCTTTGGAAATCGATTCATTGACTAAATATGATTTGGTCAAATATTTCAATGCGCATAATTATTGTGTATAGTATAACGGCTTCTTTTGAATTTCTTGTATATTATAGTTTTCCTTGTAGACCCATGACCCACACACGTACTGTTATACTTCAATTCCTCTCGCCTGTGCTCTGCTGCTATATAGTATTAACAATTTAACAAAACAAAATCATTTCTTATTTAAGTGACCCGAGTTCTAAATTGTAAAAAGGGAATCATTCAACCGATTATATATCTTCGTATAACTGTACAAAAACACAATCTGAATTTTATACTAGCTAACCATGGAACATTACATATGTTCATAAAAATAGCAACTGATATTGTAAATTTAACTTTTTGACATAATAAAACTCACCCACTGTAGATTAGAGATAATTCACGACTGAAGATTATAAGATCGAATATCACCAAATTTTATTTGTCGAACTCATTGCATCTTAATATGGTTAATTCATAATCTTGCATAGTAAGATAAACACGTCCGCAAGCAATTAAGAGTGTTACAATTAATTCAAGAAACCAATAAATATTAAGTTGGTGAAACAAATTACTCCACACCTTGTATGTAAACCATTCTGCATGATGAGAATACATACTATATGTAACACCCAATTTAATGGGAAATTAATTTCTGCCATCAACTCACAAGTCACAACTAATAATGAAGAATTAAATATAACTTAAGAAATGGATAATAATAATAATAATTAAATAAAATAGTGCAGTTTAAGGAGGACCCACCCCCAACTCCCCTCCAAATCTAGCTGCCTATATTACCGTTACAAATCTCTCATGATCCAAATGAAATGCTGCTCCTCCCATCTTCTCTTTTTTATTTTATTTAGATTCCTTTTATTTTTAAAAGAATGTTTCAATTTCCCCGAAATAAATAAATAAAAATAACCCGCTTATCTTCTTCAACAAAACGACCACGCTCCCATTTCCCACTTAACCGTTTAAACCCCATTTTCCCACCCAAAAAGATTTCCCCCATGAACTCCTCCACAATCCCTTCAAACCCTCCCCTCTTTCCTTGAACAAAATCAAATCTAATGATAATCAAGAATCCGATTGACGGGATGAATCCATCAAGAAACCTCCTTGTTTTCTTGATTAGTCTGTTGATCCTCCTCCGCGGCGGCGGCGGCGCGTCTCAGAACGTGAACCTGGAGTTCCCCTACTTCACCCTCCGCAATCTGACCCTCCTCGGCGACTCGTACCTCCGCAATGGCGTGGTGGGCCTCACCCGCGAGCTGCAGGTCCCTTCCTCCAGCTCCGGCTCCGTCATCTTCAACGACCCCATCGCCCTCTTCGACCCTGAAACCAACGTCACCGCCTCCTTCTCGACCCGCTTCTCCTTCTCCATCCACAACCTCAATCCGGCCTCCTTCGGCGACGGCTTGACCTTCTTCCTCTCCCCCAACAACCAGACCTCCGGCAGCCCCGGCGGCTACCTCGGCCTCGTCAATTCATCCCGCCTCACCAAGAATCGCTTCGTCGCCGTCGAATTCGACACCAAGCAGGACCTCCACTTCGACGATCCCGACGAGAACCACGTCGGATTGGACATCGACAGCTTGATCTCCATCGAGACCGCCAGCGCTATGCTCTTGGCCGTCGATCTCAAGAGCGGCAATGTCATCACCTCATGGATCGATTACTCCAGCGGAGACAGGAAATTGGAGGTTTTCTTGAGCTACTCCACTTTCAAACCGGATCGCCCCTTGTTGAGCGTCGACATCGACCTCTCCGATTACCTAAAGGAGCTCATGTTTGTAGGCTTCTCTGCTTCCACAGAGGGCAGCACAGAGCTGCATTTCATCGAGAATTGGACCTTCAAGACTACCGGCTTCCGCCCTCCCAGGCCAAGATTCCACCCTCACAATGTCTCCGAAAACACTGTGCCCTTGAGTTCGCCGTTTCCGGTTTCAGATTCCGGCCATAGGCATCACAAGAGGATTGGACTAGCTCTCGGCATCGGCTGCCCCGCCTTCTTCTCCGCAGTTCTTGCCGTTTTCATGTGGTTTTCTATCGCAAAATGGAGGCGTATCAAAGCAGAGAGGGACTTGAAACCAGAGGTGATGGCAGGGCCCAGGAAATTCGGCTACAAAGAGCTCAAATCTGCAACAAGAGGGTTTCATCAAAGCAGGATTTTAGGGCACGGCGCATTCGGCACTGTCTATAAAGCCTACTTCGTTGAGACCGGGGCAGTCTCCGCTGTCAAGAGGTCGAAGCACTCACACGAGGGTAAATCTGAGTTCCTCTCTGAGTTATCGATCATAGCGTGTTTGAGGCACAAGAATCTGGTGCAGCTCCAAGGCTGGTGCGTCGAAAAGGGCGAGCTGCTGCTTGTGTATGAGTTCATGCCTAATGGGAGCTTAGATAATGTTCTGTACCCAGATGCCAAAAATGGGCTTGTGCTGAAATGGGAGTATAGATACAACATTGCTATTGGGCTGGCCTCTGTTCTGACCTATTTGCATCAGGAATGTGAGCAGCAGGTGATCCATAGAGACATCAAGACGAGCAACATCATGCTTGATGCCAGCTACAATGCTAGGTTGGGGGATTTTGGCTTAGCTAGGCTGATGGATCATGACAAGAGCCCTGTCTCGACTCTCACAGCTGGAACTATGGGGTACCTAGCACCTGAGTATCTTCAGTACGGAAAGGCGACTGAGAAGACCGACGTTTATAGCTATGGCGTTGTGATTCTTGAACTGGCTTGTGGGAGGAGGCCGATTGAGAGGGAGGAGGAGGGGCAGAAGATGGTGAACTTGGTAGACTGGGTGTGGAAATTGTACAATGAGGGGAGGATCGCGGCTGCAGCGGATGTGAGGATGGAAGGGGCATTTGAGGAGGCGGAGGTGAGGAAGCTGCTGCTGGTGGGGCTGAGCTGTGCCAACCCGGATGGTGGGGAGAGGCCGACTATGAGGAGGGTGCTGCAGATTCTGAACAATGAGGCAGACCCCGTGGTTGTGCCCAAGACGAAGCCGAGCCTGACTTTCTCGAATAGTATTCCTCTGAGTATCGATGAGATTGTTTCAGATTGTGGATCGCCTGGCTCTCATGTTGAGATCATAGTGGATTGAGTTGTTGCTTTGGCATTCTTTTATTTGTTTGTTCTATACTTTGATGCTAATGGCATTTTACTTTTGATGGTGTGTGTTTGGGATGTGTTGTTGTATATAGTGGTTATGTTGATTTGATAGAGTTTTTCAACTCATAAGACAATAAGGAAAAGGATAGAGTTTGATGTGTATCTGATTCATTGTTTGCTGTTATATTTCTGTGTTCTCTATAAGTTTTGAATTGATATGATCTCTTTAGCTCTCTCAACACCTTTTGATACTCTCAAGCTTTTGAAAATTAACCTCAAATATTGTATGAAGGTATGCAAGAAATCAAATTTGTTTTGATGATCACAATAAAAGACCGTGATGAAAACAGAGCAGACTCTTGGTACAGTATTTGAAGTTCTGAATATGCATATTCGAGTAGCATTCCGCAGTGCATTTGGTTTAGGTTTCTAATATGTAGATTAACAATCCCAGTTGCGAGAAACTTCATCAAATTTAACTTTTTTGCAGGTACCTACTGATTAATGCTTTTTCTTAAAAAACATAAAAGGGAGAAAAGCTCGGATTTTTGCAGTTCATGAGAGCCCCAAAGTTTGGTGCTAACTAACGGATTTTTGACATTTATATATTGATTTATATCTCTCAATTGAATTATTTTAACACCTTACAATCAGCTACTATATGTTAAAACAAAATACAATCTTCAAAATAATTTAATTTGATTTCAATTAGAAAAAGAAACCATAATTGAGTAGATAAGGGAGCCAGTTAGCGCGAAATGCAGAAGAGTGTTGACTGTTTCCAAAGAAGAAAATCACGTTAGCTTAACTGTAACTGATACACCCCACTTCCCATCTCCCCACTCCTCTTTTCCGATCCTCACTCCTTCCACTCTCTCTGCTTCTCTCTCTCTCTCTCTCCCCCCTATATATATACGCGCATAAGCATAAGCATTAATCAACTCATCTTCTGCAAAGAGCAAAAACTCATTTGGTTTTATACTTATCATCTCAATCGGCAGCACCACAAGTCTCCAATGGCAGCTACTCCCCTCGTAAAAGTCCTCCTCCCCGCCCTTCTCGCCCTCTCCGTCGCATCTCTCCTCACCTCCGCCTTGGAGTTTCAAGTGGGAGACGAAATGGGATGGGCAAAACCCACCGGAAAAGAGCGCGAGACCTACAACGAATGGGCCGCACAGAACAGGTTCCACATCGGAGACACACTTCGTAAGTCCAAAAATTAATTCAACAATCTCCCAAACCCAAATTAATTCATATATACTGTATCTAATTTGCTTTGATTTTCACCAGATTTCAAGTATGCTAAGGACTCGGTGGTGGTGGTGAGCTCCGCCAATTATCTAACATGCAACGCGTCCAATCCCATCGCCAAATTCGACGACGGAAGCACGGTTTTTGAGTTGGAGAGGGCGGGCTTTTTCTACTTCATCAGCGCCCAGCCCGGCCACTGCACCTCCGGCCAGAGGCTCATCGTTCGCGTCATGCATCCTGTCCCAGTTTCTGCACCGGAACTTCCTCCGTCTGAGGCGCCGTCGGGGGAGACCGGTGGGAATTCGGGCTGGCCGGAGTTTAGCTCGGCCCCCAAACTGTCTGTTGTTTCATACTTCGCTGCTGCCCTTCTTGTCACCTTCTACCTGTTCGTGTAGGATTATGTGTTTGCCTTATTTTAAGTCCAATTTAAAAATATATTTTGGTAGATGATGGTAGCTCTTAGGTTATTTCATTATTTGTTGTTAGGGTATTCATATTGTGCTTAGTATTGATTTTCTCTAGCTTGGATTTTTATTCATTTGTTTCCTCAAATATTAATTAGCTCGTCATTTGTTTCAATTGCTTGGTTTTCATTATCGTTTAGTGACAATTATATATGAGGGTTTTAATCTCTAAACTGCATATATTTTTAGCTTTTTCTTATACAAGTTTTTTTCATAAACAAAAACTACAAGAGAAACCTAATTTGGTTGGGTGCTTACTTTCTTATGTATGGTTGAAATAGAGATAAAACTAAACATAGCAATATTTGTAATATATTAATTGATAAAAGTCAGAGAGTATTTAGACTGACATCTGAGTTTCATTAGTTATAAATATATTGGTACTTGAGTAATTACATATTTGAAGGGGGTAATATTCAGTTAGACACAAATAGTTCTACATCTCAAATTAATAAAAATGCCAAACAAAGTCAATATTTAGTTAAAATTCTGGCGA
Organism: Salvia sclarea; assembly: GCA_036873715.1. NCBI lineage: Eukaryota > Viridiplantae > Streptophyta > Magnoliopsida > Lamiales > Lamiaceae > Salvia > Salvia sclarea. The sequence continues at coordinate 2,780,704 of JAYJMF010000066.1, forward strand.
TAGACTATATACTCTTCCCGAGCCCTATATGATCTTTTGTTATCAATCCTCTATTTTATTTATCAATTCTCCCATTATGTCAATTTGAACAAATCCCTGAAGAAATGATAAATTATTTAATTGACCTCATTACAATCGTAACTCAAGCTTCTTTCACCACCGCTAAACTCTAGTTTATTCTCAGTCCTGGATTTATGACTAGAACAAAGAAATATCTCAAAAGATAATAAGAAAATTACGAACGCAATTTTAAATTCTATCTGCTCAACTGAGCTACACAGGTCGACACAATGAATCCATAAGTTGATCAGTTTGTAAATGGCTACTTGACCGTATACCAGCCGCACTACTCTGCTTTGGGTTAGAATAAGCACAAAACGCAGGTGAAGTCGTTTCACCTTCTCTCTCACAGTCATCTTCCCCATCGACATCACCACATGATTGCACAAGTCCGGTTTCCCCCTTCGTCCCAGTTCTCTCGGCCTGATCTGCAAACAGCACTTCCGACAGAGGTGAACCACAGACCTCTTTGTATGTCTCGTAAGTGGCAGCCCTGACGCATCCTGTCTCAAGAATTCTAGACAAAGGGTGCAAAACAGATATTGGGTTGTCATTATCTTTCTCCAAAGAATCCTTCAATTCAAGAAAGACGGAAACCAGTTCTGCTCGGCTGAATTGAACAAAGGCTGCTGTTTCATCTAAATGGTGGACTGAGGCGATTGCGCCACACCCGAATGTTTTGTAGAAACCCTCTCTGATATCTTTTGCTTTGAGCTTCGGAGGTAGCCCCCACAACAGTATCATGTTTGAGAACGTAAACTTAGTATGCCAGCGCCGCTTGCCACCTAAAGAGTCTGCACTGCTCTTCCCGGATTTCAGATCAATAATGTCTCCGTTTACCCAGCTCAGATATAAATGATTGATATACTTTTGGAGCTTCGCATTGTCTTGCAAATCCAAGTCTGGTGCATGTGAGTTGAAATCAATTCCTAAACGGGAGCATGCCTCAGAGAAAACGCAACCTGTCATAAAAGCATCGTATCCAGCTTCATGCTTAGCGCCAGAGTTCCAATTTGAGAACCTGTGGAAGTATTTTACTTGTTAGTAACAGATATCCTTCAAATGGGCAATTTATAGTCCCAACATATAAGTATTGCTTCACGTTTACAGCATTATGTTCATCAGCCAAAACTTCGTAGAAATGAATCATGCCATGGAAAGCATATGGCATAATAAATACGTGCTAATAATCGTAGTTGTCTCCATAAACACATGCTAATAATCGTAGTATTATGGTTCATGATAAATTTACCAGCTTACCTGATATATAGTGATGTTAGAGGTAGTTTAATATCTTTTCAACTAGACTCTTACTCACCTCCGGTCCCTTTCTTCAATTTGCATCATTAGTCAGTATTCAGTAACCTAACGCAAAACCAGAAAGTAGATTTTGCAGCTGACAAATCTTATCATCTACATGATCTCATCAACCAATTAACAAAAGCTACTGCTCATACTATAACTATATTTTAGAAAAGATTAATAAAAATTGCAACAAAATAATTATTCTCAGAAGAACTAAATTACAATTAGTATTTCATTTCTACAATAAATAGTAACAGAACAAAGGTGTAGCATAGATATAGTACCCATACTAAATCTAATGTCATCTTGCTCTAAGGAGATCTTGAAGTGGTCCAGTGAACTAATATCTTATTACTTACAAAGATTTTACATGAAGCTAAGTATTTTTGGCAACTTGTAACATTATAATTAACTCGTTATCATCATTTTAAGACTTAAATATAAAATGGGGTAATAAATTTCATGCATTTGGTGGTTTCACTTTGCCTTCAAGATCCATGCATGCTCCATATGTTTGGAAGAACAGATAGACCAGTACTTTAGATATCCTTCTTGACAAAACATTATAAATAGCATAAATTAAGTACTGTAAGACATAAATATTTGTCGTCCATCTAATAATAAATGAAAAGCAAAGGAAATCAAACCTCTGATCATCCACTTGAACATCCACTTTCACACGCGGTTCGCCTGCCAACCCATTGCTAGTGCCAGTTAGAGCAACAGGTCGCAGGCAGAGTAAACGAAATGCTTTTGAAAGTGATGTGCTGCCTTTCTTCATGATAAGAGATAACACATCGTCTGAATTCAGTAGCACCTTAGTATCAACTATGCTCGGGAAAGATGTTCGAACAGCTGAGACAAATTCTTCAGCAGTTGAAGGTAGGGGACCAATAAATTTGCTGTAAATATGTGCAAGATCTGCTCCAAGCATTAGCAGAAAGAATTAGAAAAACACCAGGTAATGAAAAGTAGGAAGAATTTTGTTATGAAACTCACAATCAGTAAATGTATATATTACCAAGAAAACAATTATGACCAACAATCAACTTTCTTTCAGATGATAGCAGATCAATAACATGTCGTAACCCAACAGCAGATTTAATACTCATTTCTGCTGCTTTCCTTTGACAAGCTTTAACCTCCCCCTACATGATGCAAAGATGATATTAAATCCTGAATTCCTGATCATGTTCAATAGCTCAAAGTGGTAAACAAGCAAGAAGTTTTTTGATTAAATGACTACAGATATGCATCATTCATATTACTGACAATAGTAAAATGCATGGTGAAGTTCAAAGATAAAAAATAAGCTTAAAGCCAATAAAAAAGACATAATCCTTCCTATTAGGTTTTGTACTTGGCATCACCTTCAGCAAATTCCTGTCTTTTGCAGAATCTGTATAGACTATCAATGGTAGCCGACCAGAACTTTCACCAGAATCATCAGGTACATTGACATAAGCAAGATCGTTGAAATGTGTTTCAGTCACCTGTGTTCATAAGCAAATCAGTGTGAACTGAAATATTCAGTAAGGATCATATTGATTAAGCTTTAGGAAAAACACAATACATGATGTGAAGAAGCTCCAGAAATACGTTATACATTCAAGAAATTAGATGAGGCTAATAAATATATGAATGCAAAGGCAAACCAAAAAGGTGCTAAGAAATTTTCAGAAGTTGAAACTATAGTGCCTTGGTGGAGCACTCACAGGAAAAGGTATAGTTATCATCTATATAGGTCACTAGCTATCAAGACTAAGACTATTACGTAACAGTAACTATAATTTTAAACAAATGGAGAACTTAAAGGATGCCTCATGCCTGATACAAAGATGAGATGGAGATGCACAACAGATACTCAAAAATGCAACTTCAATAATTAGAGAAAATGACAAGTCCAGAGCTACAACATCAGCTGTATGGTAAACAAAGCTTTAGTTAGGGCACAGAGCATCTTGTCATTTTGAAGCTCGTTATTTCCAGGAACAAAATGATCTGGGATAAGAGCCTAAGGATGTAATTAGTACTCCCTCCGTCCCACCCATCCATCCTGGTGCGTATTCCTTTTGGGGGTGTCCCACCCATTTTGGTGCATTTCCTTTTCTGGACACCTTTATTACACACACAACTTTAAATAATATACATTCTTATCACCACTTTATACCACTTTACACTACTTTTCAACTCTGCTTAATTCTCGTGCCCAAAAGAAGTGCACCAAGATGGGTGGGACGGAGGGAGTATATTTCATACATATATGGAAATATATCTCTGAAAAACATAAGATGATAATGATCATATTATCTATTATCATTGCACATACTGATTGAGTTAAGTTCACAAGGGAGCACTCTTAGCCCAATCAATCTTGACAGTCATAAGCGAGATTTAATACTGAATAAAAACGTACAAGAAGGGGTAAAATTGCATTACCAACTTAATTAGCTTCAGCTGGCGAGAAGTCAAGCCATTCACTGCAAGAGCAGGGCGTGTCTGGAAGAAAGTAGTCTGAAACTTCTGATTTGTGTCATTTAAACTTCCATGAGATTCTGATCCCCAATTTCCACCCTTTAACAATCCAGCACGCCATTCACCTACTAAGTTTTTCATTCTCTCAGCAAACAGAATATCTGCCATCCTAACCAGCTGCATATCCAAACCATGTCTAAAGTTGGAAGCTACATTCAGGACATCATCCTTGTAAGTTGAATCTAAACGTTTCAGTGCTTCCTCCTCTTGGCTTCTGGATAAATAAGATATTCCTGAGATTATTTAAGCATGTAAAATCTCCAAATAGTGGTGACAGAAAAAGACACCAGGACAAGACACGATCAATGAATTTTGGAGTTTGAAATAGATAAAGTCTATTAGATGCAAAATACAGTGTGAAAGTTGTTCCATGACATACTAACACAAGAAAGTTGAACCTACCAGGTAGACTATTATACTAGGCAGAAACACAGTCACATGTGGTAGTTGATATCCTAAAGCCCTAAGTCAAACACACGGTCATCATAAAATTGCTTGTGGACAATTGAGAGATCAGCATAAAGCCTATCAAACTGGATGTGCACCTCCAAAATATTAAGTTTTACACAGAAACTGAAAACAGATATTGATCTTAGCATTCAGGAGACTCACGATATACATGCTTAACAGAACTCAACATCATGCCTTATAAATCACCAATTGGAGCACTATATACATAGCACCTGTATGCATTTTCCTTCGTTCATTAGTGCTTTATCCAAATTTACATATAGAAAACCTTACGAACATGAGAAATAAAGAAGGCAAGAGAAGGTGGATTTGGAATAACCGTTCAGGAAACACAATAACATGGTGCTGAATCCTACTACAGAAACCACACATGTGCCGATGCATATCAATCAGACAATTCAATCAATTCACTCATCCACAAACTCCAGAAAAATAGAGTAAACGTGAAACCAAAAGTCCACCTTCATTGATGCAAGTGTTGAAATCAAACTGGTATCTCGCCAAGAATTCTAATGAGCTTGTCTGGCATAAGAACTCATGCAATAAACCGTCAATTTCCTGCCGAGGAAATACATAGAAGTTGTGCCTGCAAAACAACAGTAAACAAAAGCTGATTGACCACCGCTCCCTCCATCCAAACAATCCAAATAAGTCCTGAATCAACTTCACAAATGATAAACTATCCTAGCATAGTTGAAGGTGCAATATTACAACCACATAAACGCACAGTGCCTTACGGATGAGCAACGAAGGAGGTAGAATGTTGGTCCCATCGGAAGGGGCAAACGCCGAGCTGAACGACGGCGAATTTCTGGGCGGAATCTTTGATCTTCAAATACTGGATATCAGAGCGGTCAAATTCAAAGCAGTCGCGCCACGGCGCGCTGGTGATCCCCGTCATCTCCAAGTCGATGGAGACGAAGTCGGCTTCCCTGACGTGCCGCCGCAGCTCAGCCAGCGCGGGCTCGAAATTCGACTTGGTCACATTCTTCAGCTCCACGTCGGCAGCCGCCGGCGCGGAGCAGAGGGAGCGTACGGTCTGTGAGGTTCGGGTTAGGACCCGAACCAGATAGTTCTTTCTCATTCTCTGCGCATTTTAGGGCTTCTTTCTCACTGTACTCTCCTCAGCTTCCAAGTGAAGATTTGGTGATGCTGATTCAGTGAATCTCAATCGTTCTTGTGCCAAAGTTTTAGGCGTCGCCCCAACAATGCCATGACAATTTACAAATTTATTTATTAGTTTGGCTCCTTCTCTTTCATGGATAAATTATCATGGGAAAATAAGAAAAAATAGAATTTTACTCTTTCTTCCTTCTCCTTTTCCCTTCAATGGATGGAAAATCTAGATGGAAAAGAAAGAGTAAAGAAAGAGTAAAATTCTCTTTTTTAGATAAGGAGATGGAAAAAAAGAAAAAATTTAAAGGATGAATGTTCTTATTTTCGCATGATAATTTATCCATCAAAGAGAGCGGAGAATGTACAAAAACGACTATCCATTAAAATTGTTGATTCTTATAAAAATTTTATTTATTTTTTCGAGCCGGTTTCTTATGAAATTAGTTTATCTATTACGACATGTTTCTTTTTTTATTATTGGCCTATTACATGTTTCTAATTTTAATATACTTATTAATGCAAGAAGCATACAGTAATCGTTTACTATTTTCTATTTGAGCTACTCCAAGAAGTTGAGATTTGTTGGTGACAATAATTTGTGTATCACAATTTTTAGAGCCACGAATACAAGGCACACAAACACAACGAAAGAGCGCTCGATGCACTTTTAAACGTGACAGCGCTAGGCAACCTCCCCTTATCACTTCGGATAAAAGCAGCATCATAGAGAGGCAAATTGATCAAAACCAGAACTCCACACAGCACAATCTGCAAAGCCAAGGTCTCATAAAAAGCCCCCACTTGGCCTGCCCACATCACTCTGATCACCATACCTATCAAGCAAAACACGTTGAGCATTGCCAGTGCCGACAATATGGTGAACGTTGGAGGAGCCCCTCCGAACTCCATCTTCTCTTGCTTGTATCTCTCCAACACATCCTCATCCGACACTTTGGCTGAGATCACGAATCCCGAATCAGAATGCCCTACCAACTTCAATAAGGTGTCTGTCACTGCAAACACATACGAGCTCGTTCTCTTGTACAGCCAAATTCTCTGCTCGTTCCACCACCCTAGGGCCGTACCTCCAGACCACAGATACTCGAGAAAGCTATATATGTGCTCAGCAATCACCACGTAGGCAAATGGACAAAACCACATGCTTGAAACCTGAAAAGAAATTCCTCCACATCATATAAACAAGTTATACCCAAACTAAAGAAGCATCACAATTATTAGTTTGTGTACCTGAGGAAACAAGGAGACTCCCTTGAGCAGATAGAGAGAGGGTATAATGGAGTAGTATAATGTTGCAAAGCAATTAAGTGACCAGAAGCAATAGGTGCAATATCCCATGATTAGGCCAACATTTATCCTTCCAAGTCCATACCATATGGGGCTGTATCTTGACAGAAAAATCTGCAGGTCGCCTTCCGACCATCTCTTATGCTGCACTAGTGTTTGATCTAGGCTTGTTGTGGCTACACCCAAGAAAGCCGCTCTCTCAGGGTTAAAGTAAACGGATTTCCACCCTCGACACTGGATTGACAGCCCGGTGATCACATCCTCAACTGGACACCCATACTTCAACCCCATCTGCACACATTGAAACAATTAACAATGTCCTAATATGGATCCAGAGAGAGAGAGAGAGACCTCATTGCCCCACTGAGTATTGAGCTCAAATGTGCAGCTTGCTAATGCCTTCACTTTTTCTTCCATTTCAGCACTGCTCTCTCCAGTTGTTGAAATGGTCCTTCCCTTCCACTCAAACACAGAAGCCTCGGTGAATTTTCTTCCGCAAAGAGTGTCCCGCCTGTGGAAGCAGCCGGTTCCAACATACAAAGGTCCACCAAAACCATCCAAACCATGAAACTCAACCTGAATTCCCAAAATATCACTGGAGAAACAAGCAAAGAAAATAGGGTGTTGCCCAATGAAATTATCTACTCACCTCAGAAATAACTCTTAAGGAGCCTCCATACAGTTCATTCCTAGTAAGGTTGTAAAATTTCTGGGGAAATTGTACATAAGCAATCTCGTGGCCCTTTTCCGCGTCCAAGAAGAAGCAGAGTGCATCTCGGATTGATTGTGAATTATTAGAGTACATGTCACAATCAACATTTAGAATTATAGGTCCATTGCTGATCTCTGAGGATACCCTTATCTGCATACACCAATATAGTGGCAATATTATAACTGCTAGCCTATAATTTGTTTTAGACCATCTGTGGAAACTGCTAGTTCATGTTGATGTAAGTAGAGATATGTTGAAGAACTCACCAAAGCATTCATAGCTCCTGCTTTGAAATTGTGAAAATGTTGGGGGCGCTTCTCCCGAGCCAAATACACCAACGTCGGCATTCTACACCCTTCAATGTCAGTTGCTTCTCCATCCCTATTAATTACTATCTGAAAAGTACGAAAGAAAAGCACCAACATTTCGGTTTATGGATCGAATAAAGCAAAAGTTTCAGTAAGCCATGGTTTTAGAATTGAAGGAAGCAAGTACTACATGCAGCATGGCATCATGATCCGTTTTCGACCTATAAGAATCCCAGTTGCAAAATCCCTTGTGCTCTATAAGTGCAGATTTGGAGACAGTCCCGAGTTTCTCTGCTAGTTCAATCCTACTCTCCATGTCTCCATACAATTTCTGCACACAAATAGTTAGTCTCTGGCTTTCAGTGCATATATGGAAAAATTGAGAACTAATTCAATAGCCACAACATTACATTTTACTACACTACACTAGTACTCAAGAACTTAAAGTAGAAACTTTTTGTTCACGCTCATAAACTCAATTTTAAACTTATAAAAACAAGAAAAGGAAATAGCAAAGAGATACACAAACTTTGGATCATATCTGGTTTTGCATATGAAATTTAAAACTTGTCCTAAAATACACAAACTATTTTTTTCTGGTTTTGCACGCCAATTTTAAAACAGTCCCGAAATACATGAACTTTATTTTTGTTTATCTCAAATTGAAGTTGGTGCTTTGCGAGGAGCATTATACTGAAGACGCTGAATTCTGTAAGGTGAATTAATCCACATCAAAATCTAGCAACCTTGTTTAATATCCTAACTCTTAAAAGTAGAAAATATTCGAATACCTTGATAGAAGCAAAATGTTGAGCCTGATGGGGTTCCAACTGGGCAGCAGTCTCCGACCTGAAATATGGTTGCGGCGAGCGCGGCTCCACTCCGAATTTCTTGCAATACGGCAACCAGTGCTTAGCAAACGCCGATGCTTCCAAGACGGCGTAAAATGTGAGGTCGGAGCCAGCATCATCCGACAGATACACTGCCAGCTTCTCCGCCGGGTAATCATAAGCCATCAGTGATAGAACGGTGTTGATCACCAGCATCGGCGGCTCCATTTTCGGATCAGCCGTGCACACGAATACGTCTACGCCCGCCAAATCGTTCTCGTACCTATTCGCCAAATCAACTATATATTCAACACAACCATATCTTCAAACAAATTTGAAAACACGAAAATAAAAGAAGGACCTCTCCGAGAGGCTGTCTTTGAAGGTGCGGCGATAAACCAGATTCCAGCGATGGGACTGAGTGAGGATCCAGTAAAAGCCGAACCATAACTCTGCCGCAAGCATTCCCATCCAAACAAGCCTCCCATTTTGGATAACGTGGGTTGCTCGGTAAATCCAAATCAGAATGATTCCGGCAAATATGGAAGTAGCAAAGAGCTTGTAAACTAGGCCGCCCTTGGCTTTCTTGGTTGAGAACAGTGACTTTTCAGCCATGATTGATTACTCAACTCAAGCTCAAGCTCAAGCTCAAGCTCAAGCTCAAGCAAAGAGATGGCCCCTTATCGCAGCCTTGGAAGAATTTCTTTTCGTGGGTGAGGGTGATGAGGCTTCCTTTCAATAATGGTCACATTAATTTGACTAAGATTAGATTTATCTTTTCCCATTCTCATTGTTGTTTTTGGATGGAAAAGGTCGTCAAATAACATGCTCTGCAGCCGTACAAGTGGCAACTTCCTTTGAATGATATATGCTGGAATGGTTTAAGAAAAAGGAAATATATTTCTGAAAATTTTCCAATTTCTGTTTCATTAATTACAGGAATGAATTCAACTCTTTCACATACTGTTCCAAGATAATAGATCCAACTCCGTCAGTAGAGTCCGAGAGTCTTGGATAATATAGGTTTGAGAGTATGTGACATCCAATTTTTCTCAAAAAAACCGATATACTCAACCTTGTATGTTTTTGGTCATTCCCTAACACGCCTAGTTGAATTAGTGACGGGGAAACAAAAATAGTTGGTATGTATGAGTAATGAGTAGTTGCCTATTCTATCCAACAGCCAAACACAAAATGATAAGAGGTGGTCTACTGTATCCGTGTGTGGCTGTGATATGTGGGGCAATCTATTTAATTAAGTAATTAAATAAAATAATCTTAGTTGAAGACTAATAAACTCAAATGATAATTCATTGAAACTGTTATACTCCCTCCGAATCAATAAACATGGCAGTTTTGCCATTTTGGGCCGATTCACTAAAGATGGCACATATCCAATATAAAAAAGATTAGGCCCAATTAGTAAATCCCTTATTAGGGATTAGGGTATCAGCTGCACTCTAATTTCTCTCTCAGCGCCGCACTCTATTCCTATTCATTTCGCCTCTCCCTCTTCCTAACAACGGAAACCCTCTCTCTCGCTCGATCTCACTCCCACCTGCAAGCCTCTGCCCTCCGCCATGTCGCCTCCCTTGCTCACCGTCGATATCTCTTCCACCTGCAACCCTCTGCCCTCCGACCTTGATGATGATTCAAGGCTGTGTTTTGAGAGTCTTCTTTCTCTCTGTAAAAAACCCCTAGCCGAAGCCGATTTCTTGACTTCCGCCATGAGATCTTGCATCTGCGAAGGTGAATCGGCTTTGAATGCCGATCTATTCGGTGATTTCTTCTCGGATCTGGAGACCCCCCTTTCGCCTTCCGTTTATGATGACTTTGTGCTTCCCCCACTCCCCGATTCCTTTCTTGACGAGTCGGTGGTGCCCGAAACGCAATTCGCACTTGATATGATTGTGCCGGAAACTAAAGGGTTCGAGGGCTGCAATTGGTCAAGGAAGCGAAAGGCCGGCGCGCATGGAAGGGACCGGCGACGGCGGAGACGGCAGCGGCGAAGGCGGTGGAGATTGATACCTGTGGTGAAGAGATGTTGCGCCTCTTGCTCCCTGCCTACTTTCATTTGGTGAGATCTTTCCCTTAAATTGGTTGTGTTTTGTCAGTTGGTGTTGTTATGGTGATTTTGGTATTTCTATGATGATGTTGGCTGTGTTCTGTCAGTTGGTGTTGCTATGGTGATTCTGGTTGTGTTCTGTGTTGGTATGTGTTGCCCTGTTTTATGTGAGATGTTGGTTTCATAAGTCTGAGATGATGAGTTATGTGCACAAACTAAATGAGATACAGATTTACATGCATCAATGATTTTTGCTCCAAAAAATGAGATGCATTCATAGACTAGGAGATTCATTACATGTGCATATTCTTTCAAAAATTATTTTTGACAAAAAACAGTTTAAATCAAAACAAGAAACACAAAGACTTCTATTTTGTGATATAAACTGATCCTGAATCATTCATCTTCAGTCTTCTTCTTCTTCCACCTCCAATGTTATGCCTAAAGCATTACTGAGGACATCCACCACCTCTTTTACTCCAGCCTCTGGAAGGTGTACTAGGCTTTATCTGACCAAATCTTCATCCACCTCCAAGTTTAGTGGTAATGTGCCTGCCCTAATCATTGCATCTTTATACAAGTGAGGAACTTTGTATCTATTCTGCCCCCTAACCCTCATGATCTCTATCATACAACCTTGTAGAGTTAGGAAGACATTATTCAACTTTGTGACAGTGAGCTATTCAAATGATACTTCCACAGCTTTGACCAATTCTTCTACTGTGTGACATACAGATTTATGCTGCAACACTTGAATGGCTTGGAACCATCCCAAGTCATTCACATTAAGGTCTGGTAAATTGGGTGGCTACTGATAGGGCTGTCGAAGGGTCCGGTTCCGGTTAACCGCACCATAAATTGCCCAAAAAGTAGGAACCACTAACCACACCACTTAATTTTGTGGTTAACCTTAACCACACCATATTTTTTCGGTTCGATTCCGGTTAACCTTCGGATAACCATTTCGATTTTTTTTTTTTTTGAAAAATTAAAATTAAAACTGAAATTTAACTATCAACTATAAAAATTCAACACTGAAATTCAACATATTAAAATTGA
>JAYJMF010000066.1:2823460-2841988 GCA_036873715.1 Salvia sclarea
ATTTAGAAATAAAAAATGAGAAATTATTTCACAAAACCTACCATAAATAGCAAAACACTTACTATAAATAGCTTGACAATTTTGACGGGAAAACATTTTGGGAAATAATTTCACTTTTATACAGGTATAGATTGGAAGACGAAAATGTTAACTCTCGAAAATGATAATAGTCATTTAGCATTAACATGATTCTGGTCACAACTGGGCTCGGAGTTAAATAATTAATTTCTGTACCAAACCCTGATAATGTCCATGGTGTACTGTAGCAACATTAAATTAATTAATTTTTAATTAATTTAATGTTGTTACAGTGAGAGGGGGATGTATTACATCACAATGCACCATGGAAAAAACCCCTAACCCTTAATGAATTTAGAGAAAGTAGCCAACTGAATATCGTGTGGATATGATCGAAAGAAGACTTGTTTTTTGTTTTAGGTGAATTGAGAGAAGACTTGCTATTACTAAATTTGAAATTCCTTGGAAATATGAAGAGTTAATCACCCAATCACATCAGCCAACCAATAAACTAATGTCATTTCTGACTTTTTAAATTTCCGAATCAGTGCAAATCATTAGTTTATACAAGCGCCACTGAATTACATTAATTACGTACTCCATAATACCTTTATATATATTTTTAATATATTTTTATAAGTGTCATATTTCATCTTTCTTCTTTTATGTAAATAAGTTTACTATTTACTTGGTAAAATTACGAATTTATAATTTAAATATGACTGCGGGTAATAAGATGTGCTAATTGGGGACTTTTAATGCTATGTTGGGTTGCTTAATTTCGAATTAACTACGTTAAATATGTGATACACCATTCTGTAGGTATTCTTAACCAATTTATTACTAATATTTAAATTTAGTATCCGTAAGTCGCGCATATAGTAAAGTGTGAATATCTATATTTTATGTGATAATACATGTACCCATTTGAGCTTAAACTATAGCATATGTTTGTATTTAGCCCATTAATTTGAATATTTGAAATCAAAGCCTATTTAAGTACTCGTATTCACTATAATTGTTCAAGCCGAATATATCAATTGTGAGGTGATTCTGTATAAGCTCAGTCCCTTTTTTTTTTTTTTTTATGAGGCAAATGAAATTTTATTGAACGAAACGAAGAGGAGATGCAAGACGTACCAACCGTCAGCTATTACAAGAACACACCAAGACCACGACACCAACTCCAAAAGGAAACACCAATACACCAAGACCAAGACACCAACTCCAAAAGACAACACCAAGACTATTCTTCGAACCTCCAAAGCATCCAGCTGTCAAAAACTGCCCAGAAAATCAAAATCGAAAAATAACATCCCAAAACCAAGGGGTTATCCCGAGAAACCCAATCCACCAAAACCTCAAATGCAGACTCACAACACCAAGCCAAAGAAAACATAAATCTCCACACCAAGAAGTAGAGACAATCCAAAGCCACAAGAAAATCTGGTCGTGCAAAGAGAGACTCTAATAAACACTGTGACAACTAACGATAGCCCAAAAATATGAGAAAAGAATAACGCAGTGCTGGTATGATCAAAATACAAAAGATAATCACGCAATTCCCAATTAATGGGCGATGAAGGATTAAAGTTAAGAACTTCAGGTGATCAGTTGGGATAGAATAGGTGGCTTCAACACGCCCCCGCACGTGTGGGCCGAAAAGACGATCCACACCTGAACAAATAGATCCCAAATCAAATACCATTTGACCGATACCATATTAGAAGTGGTCCCTCATCTCCTTAAAAGACCTTATAAGGAAGGAGGATACTCCACTTTATATATAGAGTTAGGAACCTTTACAAATTCGATGTGGGATAGAATAGGTGGCTTCAACAAAAATTCCAAAAACTAGGTTTTTCCAATAATGAGCACAAAATATTCTCGTCATTTCTATCCCAATGGCGTGAACAACTGCTTAATTCATTCCATAGCCGTTTCCTATAGCCATTTTTCTGCGTTTCCGTTAATTGTGTATTTTCTATTGGATATGATTCACATATGATCTATGAATTCAAAATCAAAACAGAAAAATAATACAATTGACATTTCGATGTTTAAGCTGTAATAAACGTATTTGACATCCAAATAATTAATATTCTTAGGCCATGGTCGATATAATGGGAGTGTAATGGAATTCATTTCATCTCGAAGGAAATTAAGATGAATATTTACGGCTGCTAATTTGGTTGGATTATGAAATGGAGCGTGTTTTTCTTGAGAAATATATACCGTGATGCATTTTATATTTTAGAATTTCAAGTTGAGGATAGGATAAAATATTATATTTATTTATATTTTAAAATAGAAATTAAAATGATTAAATAATAGGGCTTTGAATAGAATTGATCTTAAGTTTCCTTTTAAACTAAAATCTTATACTTTGATTGACCAAAAAGAGTCTTATTTTTAGGTCATACAACTATTTCTTTTGAAAGCCCGATATCTTATTTTTAGCCCAAGTGGAAAAGGCCCAAAGAAATTGATAGTAGAGATGAGACCAAAAGACTGAATAATGAATATATATAGAGGAAATATAGAACGGGAACGGGAGAAAATTAGAAATGGATACTCTTCTAAAAATGCTTTCAATCTTTTAATAAATGGTGATGAACATTGTATGTATAGGAAATAAATGAATATGAATGAAATGAAGTGAATCGAATAATCATCGTTATTCTTATAATATATATATATATGTTAATAATAATAATAAAGACAAAAATTGAATAAGAACAATTTATTTAGAAAAAGAAGAAGTAAAATTCAAATAAGGGTAATCCCATATTCATGAGAATATATAAACAATACCATGTGGAGATGAGCGTAATGTCTATATTTATGGCAACGATAATTCGTACGAGAGTGGTATTAAAATTTTACTAGTGGTGGAAATGGAGGCATGAATACATAGCAAGCACAGCTTAATCTTTTTTGGGATTATTGAGTTTAAAAGACACAAAATGATTAAGGTTAGCAAATGGGAAAGAAATAAAAGAGGTTAGCATGGTTGATGAGGTAAACAAAAGAGGGGGCCAGCATCGGATGTTAAAGCAGGAACCATTGATCCAAGTGCTGCTGCAAAGTTCTGCGATGACAGATAGTTAGGAGCCACACTTCCATATCCAGACGGCACAAAATACGCCCCATTTACGAATACGTCCTTGGTAGATCTCCATTTCCAACTCTGCCAATTCTTCTTCGTCTCGCGTTTTGTCACCTGCATGCAGCGCTACCTACTTATAAAACAAAACTACAGAATTCATTAATTAAAAAATTAAAGATGATACCTCTTTGGCATTAGCTTGGTTGGAGGCCGCAAAATAATTGGCCTCGCTGAGAATACTAGGATCTGCGCTACCACCAATGGCGTACATTATCCACTGCTCGTACCTGTTGTTCGCTACGTGGGCGTATCCGTATCGAACTCTGCGATACATACATTTATTGAGGAACGTCGTCTGCCCTTCTAAAATCTTTTTTTAATCACAACCTACCACTTTCAATATATATTCTTGATTACGCACCTTGGCATTCTTTGCACCAATCCAGGGCCAAAGTGGTTAAAAACCACCGTCACTTTCATGATTTTGTCATCTGTAAATCCATCTCTATGTCCCAGCAGCATCACCTGAAATTGAATTATACAACATTAAATGCTCCATCTTACTAGCTATTAATTTCAGAGACACGATCATTTCATTTGAATTCGATAAAAGTGAAATGTAACATACCTTATCATGTTGAGTGAAGTAATTGTTGGAAAGTGTAACAAAATTGGATGCATGTGTGACATCAAGGAGGCCATCCGTGCAACGAGCGAGGTAGCAATGATCGATCCACACATTCGACGAGCCAAGCACCGTAATAGCATCTCCATCGCTACCCAGCCTATGCCCCACGTGGTCCGGGCTGCTCCTCACCAGCCCGGGCTTCCCGGGCTTGCAGTCGTGTATGCTAAGCCCGTGGACTATCACGTGGCTCACGCCCTCGATAGTTATGCACGGCCCGTTCGATATCTCCACCCGGGCCCCTCTACCATCGATGGTCTTATAACTATTCACGATCAACTCGTTTTCAAGGGTAATAACCATGTCGCTTTCGAATATGATCCATAGTGGTTGGGCTTGGATCGCTCCATAACGGAGCGTACCCGGTTTAGGGCTAATCGGGTCATCTGATGCGTCAGTCACCACGTATATGGCCCCGTCCTTCCCTCCCGTGGCTGCGCTGCCGAACCCTATTGCGCAGTCGGCTAGTGCTTTCCGGGTCTGGATCCAGTTCGGGTCGGAGCGCCAGCACGAGTCGATTTTGTTCATCAACTTGTTGCTTGGGCGAGGATATGTGGGGATCTTATAATGTGGTGACGTTGTGTTTTGAGTTTTCTGAGATGAATGTGCCATGTTTTCCGAAATCCAATAGGCAAATAGGCATGTAAGTATGCAAAGAGAAGTGTGCTTTACCATGGCTAAGTTTAGTTTGAGAAGAAAAAATATGATTTGTTGTATATAAATAGGGAAGAAGAGAGATGCATGATGAGTTGTGGGTGCCATGTTTAGGACTGCTGCATGTCGTTCTCCAAATATGTTATTTGGTAAGATTGTGGAGTTTCATCTTAACGTGTGAGCACGAGCATATGTTATTATAAGACCATCATGTTATTATTGTTTTGTTTAATTAGTAGTGTTGACTGTTAAGTATCTCCTCATTTAAGTGACTATTTGACTTGTAAATTATATATGTGTATTGTTAATATCTTTTGTTTCCAAATATATTGTTTCCCAGATGCATCTGGCTTTGGGAGTTTGGGGAACATCTTTTGTTTCATATTCCATAAGTTTGAGGACACGTGGGGCTAGTCGAAGCTAAAAGGAAAAGAAAAATCACATTTATTATTATATAAATATATGTAAGTACGTTTTAATTTTGTGAAGAATGTACATATACTGACACTTCTATCCGGTGTAATTATATGATAAAATAAATAACACTTTTTAATGTAAATTATATTTTGTGCTATAGGGTAAAATATGACATTGTGGAAAGAAATTTTTGTGCTATGTCAAAGAGAATTAGTACGTACAATACAACGATGGTTATCGTCCGAAAGTTTAGATATACAATTCTCCTGACGTATTAATGCGTTTAATTGTAGTAAATTTAGATTTACAAACTTAACTATCTTATTTTGCTTTTGCTTAGGAGAAGTCACTACCATTGACCAAGCAGAAGAGACTTCCCAGTAGACATGCTAACATGTTAGGAAACTGCCGCTCCGATCCTCTTATAATCCCACGAAACATTGCCGATTAATTATAACCCAAACTCAGATCCTTTATTGACTTGTAGTGTGACATCTTTTAAGATTGCCATCTTTTGATTTAACTCAATTCTAAGAATTTAGGCGTGAGAGAGGAGCGGCGATCAATCATCTTAGTTGTGACCGACCATGCATTGGGAGCAGAGAATAGGAGTTAGGACTTGGTTTGGCTCCAATTTAATTTTGAAATAATTTAGCCAGTAAGGCTGAATGAGAGCGCTGTCTATTTTCCAAAAGTTATATATATATATACACACACATATATATATATATACATCATATATCCTACGTCATATGTTAGATATATAGGAAAACGTTCAAATAAAAACATTTGTATAGTGGAACACTCCGTTAAACATATAAAGTTATTGTACTATAATATCATTGCATCTGCACTATGATAAAGTTGCAATGTTGTCTCGTAGTACAATAATTTATACAATCAATACAATGATCATATATTGATGGTTCCCACAATAATAATCCATATAAAAAAGGTTCAATAATAATAATAATAATAATAATAATAATAATAATAATAATAATAATAATAATAATAATAATAATAACTTCTTAAATGTTGAATCGGTTCAATTCAAACTTATTTCTCAACCTTATTACTTGGATCGACCAAAAGATAAAAATCAATTGCATTTTTCATTTGTAAATTTTACCCTCATTTCATTTATATCATGTTTCATCTTTATCAAATTCGATCTACCTTCAGTTTTGCTGCGTAATAGGACATGGTGCATAACATCAAAATAAAAATAATATAACTGAAAACACTAAAAAATTAATAAAGAGAAATCAATTAAAAGAGATGTGATTCAATTGAAAACAGTTAGGGTTTTGGAAATGATTTTTTTTTTTCTTAAAAAAACATATTTCCTAGAATACACAGAAACCATATGTTAAAAAAAATTCATTTAATCAGCAATCGGATTTCACATAAAAATGAAATGAGATTCCGAGTGTGATTAGCCTAAAGATTGTTGGACGAAATCTGCTATTGAACAAGTATACAGAAGTTCGAATCAATGGAGGTCATAGTATTATATTGGTAAAGCCCATAATATATTATTACAAGAGAATTAGGTAAAATTATATGGACACTAACTGATGGGCGAAATAAATTCACATATGAGTTCATCCAGTAGTCCATAATTAGGCCCACCCATTTATAAAAAGGGGTGTTGCTTATGTGTTGCAAGCAATTGCCTTTCAACTTCAAGGCTGTAATACTAGTTGTTCAACTGCCTTCAAGGCTGCAAACAATTATATTTTACACAGTCCAACTGTAGTGCTAGTTGTTTCAAGAAAAAGAAAAAGAATAATACTAGTTGGTAATAATTTCACAAGGAAAGGCATTAGTTACTAGATAGTACTGTGCGACAACAAATTATTACTCCATTTTTTTATTTCAGTATAATAAATTGTATTGATGCTAAGTAACAAAATTATATTCGATGAAAAATGAAAAATTACTATATTTTAACAAAGGAGTAACATAAACTATATACATAATTGTTATTTCATTTGTTATTTTATCTTTGTGGCCCAGTGGCAAGTGAAGGTATAATGGCAATGATCTCAGATGCAAGTCCACCACGCGGCTGTCATTAAATTAATTCACAAAAATAAGGCGCGTGAAGAGCACATCATCATGTTATAAATTTATAGTTGTCTGGTATAGTTTATTAATTACTAGTTACTAACCCGTCGGAATTCCACGGGAGTAATTAGTACTATTTTTTCAGTTTTTCAAAATATTTACAATTATTTTTTGTTCATTTTAGTTTTAATGTACATTTTTTTAGTTTAAATCTCAAATAAATATTTTCCACATAAAAATGAATTTGATTATTATGTATATTTTTTCTATCCGTCCCGATACCCGATTTTTCGGAACCCGAAAATGCCAAATTTACCGGTCCCGTCCCGGTCCCGTTTGGGACTTCGGGATTTCCCGAAGCTCGAAATGGGAAAATTCTAATTCCCATCTCGTTCCGTTTTCTAATTGCCCCGAAATGCCCGAATGGGACAATAATATCCCGAATTAATCCCGAATTTTAAAATAATTGGCAATATTTCGTCTATTTTTCGTCAATTGCACATGAATTTATACTTTTGAGGATATAAAATTAAAAACTAATTATTTAAAAATTATATATGTAATTAAATATAAAAATAAAACTAAATATTTAAATTAAATACAAATTCAATCGTAAATTAGGATATCCCAATGATCGGGCTTCGGGATTTCTCGAAGCCCGAAACATTGGAATTCTTAATCCCGGTCCCGTAAATTTCGGAACTTCGGACCCCGTATCCCGATAGGACCGGAAACTTCCTAAATCCCGATGCCCGATTCTCAGCCATTATTTTTTCGATAACCTATTTCAAAATTACAAATTTTAGGATGCATCACACAAATTTATATTAAAAAAAAGATAAATTTATATCAATCATAATTTGACTTAGGATATATCTTAAAAAAAAAAGAATTGAAAGATATATTAAAATAATATTTAAACATAATCATTATTAAAATATTATAATTTGACTTAGGATATATCTTTAAAAAAGAGTTGAAAGATATATTAAAATAATATTTAAACATAATCAGTATTAAAAAAGGTGAGGTCGAATTAAATGCTTTTTGGTGAAGTATGAATTCACGCAGCATAGGATTTTAATATGCAACTTTATGATAAGATCAAAAAATGAACTTTTTTTGAACCGCAATTAAGTGAAATTAGAGTTTAATAGGAATACAAATTAGTTTCAATATTACTAATGATAATAATAAATAAATATGGAATTTAAATACATTAAAATACATATAAATGAAGAATTTAGATAAATAGAATTAGTGACTTGTCGCGATGCCACGTAGGACCTAAAATCGAGGTATGGACTCGATTTATATTGCCATATAGAATAAGATTTCCGAGGCATTTAGAAGAGTTTAAGACTTCGTTGTTGCTTCGGTATGTTTTCGACTTCCTAAATGGATTGCAATATGCAAGAGTAGAAGGGTCGGAGAAAGAAAATAAAATAAAATGATTGAATTTGGAAGTGAAAGAAAAAAGGATATGACCGAGGGAATCAATTTGGCAGGTGATTTCCTTCCTTTGCCAAAGATTATAAATTCCAAAAGAGAGGATATTTCACAGCTATGAGCCGAGCTATCCAGCCAATTTACATAATTAAAATCAAACTACTACGTAGTTTTGACAACGGTACACAGATTGGACACCAGGGATATTAGATTTTGTTCGCCGTACATAGAAAAGTTAATATGTTTTTCACCAATACTTTTTCTTTGATTATATAATAAAATTTAGTCATGAATTATGTAGTAATTAGGAACAATTAACTGTGTAACAGTTAATTCAAATAGTTAGGGTTGAAACACTTTAGTCCAAAAACCTACACTTAAAGTCTTAAATAGTGTAAATAAATTGGACCTGCCTATGTGCTATATATGTGTGTAAATGTTTTAAAAATTAAAAGATTCTTGTCTTCCTGTTTCTGCAGCATGCATGATAACACGAACTTATTTAAATGGAGTAGTATAATTTAGATACAAGTTTTGAGTATTGGTAAGTTTTTGTAAGAAACAAAGTTAATTGAACGTTGAATATGGAGTAACAAAAATGAAGGACTGCGTGAAAAGTAAAGAACAAAAATCACTGCAAAAGAAAAGAGGGAATGCCGTACGCTCACAAGGCCACTTGGCTTTTACCCATTTCCATTTCCATTTCCCAGCACCAACAACCTTTGCTTCTCTCTCTCTCTCCCATGGCAACTCTCTTTCCATAAACCCTTAAACCCCCAATACCTATCCCCTAACCTTTGCTTCTTTTTCCCTCCGCCAACTCATATTTCAGGTTAGCTCTTCTTTACCGTAATATGCTGCTGTTACCCTTTAATGTTAGTGATCAAACTCATGCTTCAATTTTCATGGCTTTGGTCTTGTTTCAAGGACTAGGTCTAGGTGTTATTTGTTTGTTGACAACATTAGTGTTTCACTGATTGTCCCTTCCCTTTTCCACTCCGTCTTCCCCATTTTTATTATCCCTCAACTTCAAGAGCAGAAATTTGATTTTGTTGGAGTTTTTTCGAATTTTCATTTACAAGGCTTGTTTTGGTTGATCAGGATGTGTGAGAGTGAGAGCGGAGTTGTGAGGGCGTGGGAAGAGTGTGTTGTGGTGGCAGAAAGAGGCAGCCGCGTTGTTCATTACATACTGAAAGATAACATTGGGAACTCTGTTGTTGCTGTGGTTGGGAGGGAGAGGCGCATGAATCACATGGTCTATACAGTTTCAGATGACTTCTTGCGCGTTTTTGGGTGTGCTGCTGCAGGGAAGAAGTGGGAAGCCAGACGACAAGTTGTTGACTGGCTCGTCTCCCTTGTGGCAAGAGGTGGACCAATCATGGATAACTCAAGTATGCCCTGCCTGCTCATTCAACTTTCATACTTCACTGCACCTCTTCTCATTATTATGCTTCTATTAGGTTTTTTCATTCTAAAGTTGTGGTAAATCGCAACAGATTGTAAGTCCCTGAGTTTATATCCATCGACTAAGTAAGTAGGCAATGGCATTTGAGAGAGAAGGACCAAGGAATAACCAGGGAATGTCTGATTCAGTTACTCGAGCTACATTTCTTCAATACTTCTTGATGCATTATTTCTTGAGAATGTGGTTGTGTAAGCATTGACCGCCTTCTTTGATGGTCTCTACATGAGACTGATAAGTTCTCTTTGCACTTTCCACTAATCTATGCAAGAAGTACTAGAGCGTTTTATGGATCATATATATAATGCTAGAATTATTTGCTTCTTGTTGTTGAGACCTTTAAAACGTCATCTGCCATCGCGTCTTGTACTGACTACAAGTCTTTCCATGCCATATTGGATAGGATAACTTACCTATTTAGTGTTCTAACCGAATGGCTAGCTCTCTTACATTTCATACAGGAAATTAAAAAGTCTAATTCTGTGATGAGATTATCATGTTGAATTGCATGTCTCTTTAAGTGATTAACCTGTCTTTTCTTAATCTGTATGTCTAGTCTCCCGCCAAAGCAAACTAGAACATTCTGCTCGTGAAAAGCCTCCACTGCGAGCTCCCAAGAGAGTGAAAAGATGCAGGTTGAGTGAGATCCTCCAGAGCAAGACAGACTTGAAATCAGACAATCATGTGGTTAAATGGGAGCCAACATGTAATAGAGTAAGAATCAATCCCATCAAGAGACAGGTTGTGCTTGCTCTTCCTGCACCCGAGCCGCTGCTTAACGTATTTCCCAAGTTGAATGAACATATCGAGCTTCTCAGTCAGGACAGCGGCATGCGAGGCTGCTGGTTCAGGTGTAAGATCTTGCTTTTGTCAAAAGGCCGTCTCAAGGTTCAATACATAGATGTCTCGCAAGCTGATGGAGCTCGAAAACTGGTGGTAATTAATTCTACGTGTTACTTTCCATTCAATTGAAGTAGGCACAAACACTCAAAATGCTACTGATCATATAGGAATGGGTTCCAGCATCGAGAGTGGCAGATCCAGATAAACTGGGAGTCAGACGTGTAGGCCGCCTTACAATCAGGCCTAGGCCACGTGTGGATTCTTCTGCAGGCGCTACATTTGTGGTTGGAGCTGCAGTTGACGTGTGGTGGTGCAACAGCTGGTGGGAAGGCGTTGTGATCGGATACGAGACACTGATGAATACTAGTCTTCAAGTTTACTTCCCTGGTATGTTTTTGAGCTAGTCATAATAGATTATGCTGAGTAATAGACCGTGTTTTTGTTGTTGCATTTCGCTTCGACAGTTAATGCCTAGGACTGAGGATTTGATTCATTTATCTTTATCTGGCAGGTGAGAATACGTTCTTAACTGTAGCAAGGAAGAACATGAGAGTTTCAAGAGACTGGATTGGCGGCAGATGGGTGAATATTAAGGCAAGAGAAGATATACTATCTTTCTTATCTTCCATTTTCAGCCCTAGCCCGAAGCTTCCACCACTCGCCTCATTCAATAGCTCTGCAGCAACCAGCACCCATCGGAGACGAGAAGAACCTGAAGTCGACAAGTGGAAGGCGCCGAGTCAAACTGCAGTGGAGACGCCTAATCTAAAGAAGCGACTTATAAGCAGATACAATGGAGAGATGATGATCAAGTCAGTGCAATGACCAGCAAAGTTTTGGCTCTGTCTATTCGTAAATATCGTTGCCATGAATTCTTTCAAGGGTGAGACATTCTAGTTACAGAAAATAGGGCACAAATTGTGCAATATACCTCTTTTGGCTGCATACATAGTGTATATGTTAGTGTATGTAACTAACTAGTTTTATATCATCACTTCTAACCGGTCATAACATGCGTCATATATTGCATATATCTAAATAGATTGATCATACATATAAGCATCGGTCCGAATTGGCATGAAACGAATTAACCTAAGTCCTTATAATTAGCCAAAGCAAGACCATACTATCTTAAAATTCAACTTAACATGGAACCAAGATTTCGTTATACTTTCAAATTTGTTACATCAACCAACCAAAGATCACGTTTGAGAAGACGGTTAACCTTGTTTTAGAACGTATTTTCTCTCATCACTTTATTCTACAGACCATAGGATTATAAAATATAAATATAAGTTATAATTTAATTGAATTTCTAAGACCGCAACTGAACCGAAATATCAAATTCTTTAAAATTCATCACTGATGTCAAACTGAACACAAAAATCACATAACCAAATTCATATATCGATTCGATTCAGCTCGATTTTTCAGTTATTACTAATAACTTCTCACAACTAGTTGAAGTAGACAAGAATTGCTCAATGTCACCTGTACAATAAGAAGTAAGTAATCACATAGATTATCACTCGTTAGAAGCCAAGAGAGGTTCAAGCTACAATACAACAGGTAATATATGCCTAATGGAATCATAATTACAGGACATATTAGCCTCATCATGTTAAGAATGAGTCAGTAAAATATACAACAAAATGCTACTGCTGCTATCTTCCCCCTCTATCTACTGATTGATGATAATATGAATCACAAATGAACAATCCCCTTCTTCAGAAGGACATCATAGACCCTGTCGATTTTCATAGGTTCAATTTGGAAGAAGGAATGAGCGTCAGATTTCTTAGTGATATTGCCACACAAGATTTGGGTCGTCATGTCCTCCTGAATTTTCAGGTAGTGTTGTGGGGATAACCTAATGTCGCGGCAAAGTTGTTTCTCCTACCAACAAAATGACACGAGGGGTTTAAGTTTGGATAGTCAAACACACACCACATGATTCGAATTTGCAGAGATTGCACACTTACAGATTCAGAGAGTAGATTGGCCCCGGAAATTGGAACGAAATCCAAATCTGTCCATGAGTTGGCTTGGCCTGCTGACGTTGTGGTCGAGTAGGTACCAAATGAATCTGAAACACTCAGACTTTCCTGGCTGCTGGGGCCTGCCTGAGAATTTTCCTTTCTGTTAGCACCATCGTCACCTTCCCGCCTCTTCTGCTCAAGATATCTATCTGCCTCAGCAGATGAACGACACCCAGCAGCCCGTGCTTCCTGAATCGACATTCATGTTTGAATGTTAATAAGAGGTGAAAAGTGAAGATGATTTTACCGCTAGGAAGAGACGTTGGGATACCAAAGTGATATGTAAATCAAATACAGAGTTGACAACTAAAGAAACTTGTTAACAAGATCATGTGTACAGAAAACGTCCAGTCCAGTTTGTTCACTTGCTAAAACAAAATCACAAAAGCAGGAAACAAAATTTAAGTATTCAATAGATGCATTACATGGTAAGAGAATACCTTAAGTTCTCGAATTCGTTTTAGAATTCTATGTTCTGAGACAACAGTTTTTAGTAGTTCTTCATGCTCATCTTTGGAGTGGAAACGCATGAAAACATCATAACGTCGGCATAATTCCTTCTCTTCATGAGAAAAATCGTCAAATGGACTAGGATGGAGCAAGTTCCTTTCCAGAATAAAATCCTTTCTTCGTTTTCTCTCATCAAGCCTGTCAACAACTATCTCAACAATGACTCCAGAAAACATAATATGACAGTAAATTAAACTGCAAGGTTATCTATTATTGATCAGGCACACACTTACAGCACTCTTTTGCAAATTAAGATAACTGTTAGTTAAATTCACATTGTTGTTGAAGGAATTGATAGACATGATAACATGGGTTGCTTTAGCAACCTAGGGGAATTGAACCTATGCAACCTTATAATAGGATGTCATAGGAGCACATATTAACTATAATCTTGTCAATTCACGCAATTATTTTAACACATTTAAGCTACCAAATACAGACATATAATCGAAGATATACCTTTTTGAATATATACGAAGGACTCTCAGTTTCAACTGATGCTCCTCGTCTGTATCAGTTTCCTTGAATTCCATATCAGCCAATAGCTGCTCAGCATCATTATCATATTCAGGGTCAAACTCTTGTCTTTTTGGATTGTAACCACTTGAATCCAGCAAAGATGGGCCTTCAACCTTTGCAGATTTAGGTTTGTTTCCACCAAAACTACGGCCTGAAATATTATCTGCCAAGTAATTTAAGCGTAAAGAACAACCCAAACAAAACAAATAAACGGTGTGGCAACAAAGCACCCAGAAGAACTGAACATCACCCACCCTCAATCTTTAGAACATCCCCTTGATCCTTGGCAGGAACAGTATTGGAGAGCTTTTTATTAACTTTTGCTCCTGGAAAATAATTTGCTTGTCAGCAAAACACCTTTAGACACTAGACAAGCAGATGAGTTCATCTCATGTCAGATTCACTGCATTTTGTGCGTGGTTGTTAGTCAAACAATAAGGGACCACTTACTAAGTAATTACTATTTATTTTTAAGAAATGTGCCCATCTGCCTCTCTGTTGGAACCTTCAAGTCCATATGTCCATTTGTTTTAATAGATCTATTGCTCAAAATATAATTCTTTCTTCAAGATATATTTTTTTCTAAATCATCCTTTGATCATCTTAATATCCTACCCTCATACAATATCTGCTTTGTATTAGGATGTCCGAAAGCTACAGGAGGTGCATCTCAACTGAATCGTTTGAAGGTATGAGACGCAGGATTTTTAAGCGGGTTTTATCTCAGGATTGGCGTAGGTGTTCTATTATATAGGATTACGTAATATATGGATGATATCAAGTACAGTTAAATATAAAAATGAAAATATCGAAGATTATATTCAATTGTAATTCAAATGACCTGCTATGGAGTTGGTAGGCAAACGACCTGAAGGACCACTTTTGTACTGATCTTCAATCCTTAAAAAAAGGGCAAAAAAGGGACAGAAAAAGTTCAGAAAATGATAAAGATCTTGTCTGCAGAATTTGCAAAGAAGCCATTATTATACTTGACTCTTGAAGGAGAAAATGGTGATTCCTCCTTTAGTTGAAGTTCCCCTGGTAAACAAAGCCAAGCGTAGACAAAATTACTTGGTTGGTAATTAACGCATAATCTCAGAATGTCACACATCAATCAGCATGCACAAATTTACACTTAACACTAACACAGGAATTGTTGAGCCAGTAGATTACATGCACGTATGAAATTGTGCAGATAATATTTCTTCTAAACGGTAAGTGTCTCTGAATTCATTACAGGCCAGCAATATAGCAATTCCAATATAAAGAAACGGGATAAAACAAACACTCTCAAATCATTAACAACCTACACACAGAACTTCACATTATTCAGAACAAATAAAAATCAAATAGCAGGACTCCAAAATCCCAACAGTTGTCATCCAAATAAGACATTCCTATCACACAGCAGTTAATACCACGACCCATTCAAATAGATAAACTAAGCATGAACCATAAGCAATTCAAATCAAACATCGGATGAATATGACCTATTGACCAAAATAATTAGTAATGTCCACACTTGGTAATTCAGGCTTTGGGTTGTCAGAACAGGCTTACCCAATGGAGTAATGATGATATTTCAGATGACAATACAGAACTTAATCAAATTTTCACTCAAACAGGATACCTAGAATTTTAAGATGCAAAGTAATCAATTGCAAGCAATTCATGTAAAACTGAAGATTACATATCAAACATGAAATGCAGAGTTCACTAAATGGTACCAACCTTTTTTGTCCTCAAGATGACCTTTGGCCATTGCGAGGAGTTCCTTTCTATTTTTACCCATAACGTGTGTCATATCCTGAAAAACATATGTATCTCATGAGGTCATTTTTGAAGTGAAATACAAGCTTAAAAGTAATGCATTCTTTGCAGAATTCATACAGGTAGAGGGAAGTAAGGAGAGTTAAGGTAAGCACTCCTGTAATGTTCGACGCATGCTTCTTTTGTCTTGGTCCCGACATGCTCGGCAACTTCCGCCCAGTTTCCCATGCCATACATTTCAATTCCCTGATAGTTTAGCATTCATGTAAGGCACACGGTAAGATAAGACCTTAGAATGGCTTACAAGTCACAGAGTATTGATATGATCACGACTGAAATCAGATAGTAGATCACCTCCAGAAGTAACATTTCCTCATCAGCTTTCCACTCTGGACAGATGAGAGGAAACGATAGGATATCCTGTAAAAATGACATTTTAATTACCACCAACCTAATGAACGAAGAAATTCCTGAGTTTTCAGTTATGACCGAAGCATAATAATGTTTGCAATACAAAATATATATACAATCTTATCCATATTTCGATCCATAAATACTTCCCCCTTCGAAGTACTCTTCTTATGACGTATATAACTTCCAGTAAAAAATATTAGAACTTCTGGAATATATGAATCAAACATAGAAAGTATCCAGTGCATGCACAATAAAATCAATACCAAACACCTACACATGGAAATGAACAGGCTTCCAAATTTTGTCTTCGTCTAAACAAAGAAATAGAAATATGTGTACGTATATATGCATGTGCTTAGCTGAACATATCATAGAGAAAGCTTATTGCATAAGTCTTAAGATGAGACACTGACCATAACCCGATAAGGGTGGCCACTTTTATGTGGATGAACCTCAGCACCTACTGAGAAACACTCTATACACAGGTCAAAATCAGAACATACAGCACATTTTATACGAATTCTTCCGGTAATGTCTTTGTTGCAATAATTACAATGATACAATGCCCTTTTCCCATCACCGCTTCCTTGACCTGAGCAATCAAGAACATAGAGGACAAACACATAAATAAAGGAACTAATGATATCACTAATCTTATGAGTAACATAAATATTACATCAATCCTACATCTATATCAGGTTAAGGTATACTAAAATACCAGTCTAGCCGTCAACAAAAAACTAATCACTACTGCAGCACTGAGTTAGATACTATGTCTAATAGCAGATATATGATCTCTTGGTGAAATACAATACTGTAAAGAGTTACAGACTAAAAAGTATGACAATGATTAGATATATATATCAATATAGTCATTCTCCACTGAGACATAGTATAATCCAAGTGAAGCTGCACATTATACACCAAAAATTTCTATCTTATAAGAGAAGACATTATCACCTGCAGTAACAGACTCCAAATTTTCTCCAGTTGGGGCATTCTTCTTTCTCCTTGATCTGCCACAAAATGCTTAGTAATGAATTGCAGTAGAAGAAGAAAGCGAGCACACTAACACACACAGTTCTTAATTAATATCATTGTGACAAAAATTAAATATACAATTTCCCACATCACTCCAGCTCAGAAATGCAGGAAGTAACAGGAATTAGGAGATGAAGTATGACTACATATCATATGATGAATGTATAAAGATTTGATATCGACAACCTCCAACTTAGCATTCGAGGATTCCATAGTTAAACATACTAAAACAATCCGCAAACATGAAAATGCACACCATTAATACGCAAAATAGGAAGTCAGAAACATAAACAAATTGTGCAGCTAAACATTCATATATATAAAAATTGCTATCTAAACTCGTGTAAAATGCAGTATAAATACGACAAAAACAAAAACAAAAATCAAACCTTTGACTAGGATCTTCCTCAGCGTGAAAATTCCCACGCGAGCGACCCATTCAATCTGACAAGCAAAAAAGAATTCATGTGCTCAATTACATGATCTACATCGAGTTTCCTTTAATTAATCGCTCGTGAACATCAAAATTGTAGAGCAATTGAGTTGAGGTAAAATGTATGCTTGCAAGAACCCTAATTCAACAGCAGGGTACAGAAAAACCCAAATTACGTACTAATTCGGGTAGCTGCCTGTCAAGGAACGTTGTCTGCCTGTTTCCTCTTTTTAGTTGCAAGAATTTTTAGTTGTCTGCCTGTTTCCTCTTTCCATTTTTTTTGCTAAAGCTTGTTTCAGTTTTGTTTTTCGTTTTCTTTTATCTGGAATCCATTGTGCATGCATTTATCATCTATTGACTTTTAATGTTTTAAGAAAATCTATTGACCTTTATTCCAAGTAAAATATCGGCATTTGTATATAGATACATACATATAATTTTAAGAAAACACTTAATCAAGTAAAAACGTGCTCGTTAGATTACTAATCACGTCAAAGCCCTCCAATATGGAGAGTTTTGGCCAAAAAGTGTCATTATTTTAATAAAATATTGCAGAGCCCGCGGATTCTGCATTGATGACCTCCATGTTGGAGGGCTTAGCATTTATATATATTTTTTAATTTTTGGCTTGTAAATTATTTTAAATTTAAATTATGTAATTAATTAAAATAAATAAATTGTATTCAACATTTGGAAAATTACAATACAATTTAGGGGGGGAAAAAATAATTTTAACGACCGAAACGCCTCCACATCTCTTCGATCATGTTGTATTCGAGCTTGAGATGTTGTCTTGCGTCGCGGAGCGCGACTTGGCGGTCCATATACTGCGCAAAGGAAGTAGGAGCACCTTCAGCAAATTGAGGTTGACTGCTTGAAGAGCTCACGCCAGATCATCATCCCAATGTTCGATGTTTGGGCCTTCATCTTCAATTATCATGTTATGCATAATGCTGCATGCTAACATGATTTCAGTGAAGTTTTCGATGTACCACACAACCTCTCCGGTCCCCATATGGCCCATCGTGCTTGGAGAACTCCAAAGGCCCGCTCGACGTCTTTCCTCGCGGACTCTTGCTTCATTGCGAAGAG
>JAYJMF010000066.1:2842088-2879440 GCA_036873715.1 Salvia sclarea
CACGAATTTTTGGAATAATAAATAAATAATGGAAAAGAAACAAAAGTAATAATTAAAATAAATTAGTATTCTCTCTCTCCCTCTCTCTTCTCTCTCCTAAATACACAACAAAGTGGGGGAATTAAAATGGTTATAATTGTAAAACTACCATTTAAATTTATGCCTTCAATTTTCTTTAATTCACAAAATTATCATTGAAAATTGAAATCAATTTCAAATTGATTTTCAATTTGGCTTCCCGTTTAAATATAGTATAGATGTATATATTGGTTGCCTCACTTCTCAATATATAATAGATAGAAATCGAATTAGTTGAAAGAGAGACAAAGGATGTGAATTTCCCGAGATAGGATCCAATAAGAAAAAGAAAAAAATAAAAGAAAAATAAAGAAAGTGACCCCTTAACCCCAAAGACCAACAACACCTCCTTCCACTTATTTTGAATAATCAAATCATTTAACAATAGCCTTTCAATCAGGTTTCGCAAAAGTGTGTCCAACTCAACCCCAATAATTCCCTATTTCTATTTATCGTCTCGCGAGGAGATATCACGTTACAGCAGTGGCAGTGGGCCGTAATTATCGTGAAAATCGGACCCCAATAGCTTGAGAGGCAAGTCCGAGAAAAGAGCTTGTCGTTTTAAAAATGGCATGAGGGATCTGATTTTCTCTTTCAAAGCGACAATTAAGCCGTGCGATTAGCTCAATACCATCTCAAAACCCTAATAAATCGGACGGCCGACAACACTCCAATTACTACTTAACTCATTTTCTCGTTTCTTAGCACCTATAAATTCATTTATGTCTAAAAATGTTTTGCCCCAACAATTATTTCTCTTTTTCTTCTTTCTCGGTAATTAGAGACAGAGTCGTATAACATACAAATACTTACTGGTTACTATCATAATATTATAAACTCGAATTGTGATTACCTATAATATCGATAATTTACGACAAAAGTCTATTTCAATTGCAAATATTTCATTCAAACACGAGTTTATTCACACTTAATTTACTTTCATATATTTCAATTTTACAAAATATATTGACAATATAAATGGCACATGATCTAAAACGAGTTAAGAGTTATGTGATTTATTTGGACAAAAAAAATATTAAAATGAGAAAGAAGATTTACAATTGACTAATAGATTGGTTAGTCGTCAATCCAATACCAACATGTTAAACTTTTCGCTTTTGCAAGTAGTATTAGGGAGTCGCTGATTTCCATCTAAATTTCGTCACATGAAATGATTTTATTTCTCCCATTTACTCAAATATTAGCATTTTTCTACAAGTTATTATATTTATGTGATGTCATTTTTACACATCGAATTTATTAAAATAGGTATTTTAATGAATATTTTTTATATAATACACATAAGAAAAAGTAAATATTTTAGAAACAATTTTTAGATTAGTAGAATTTCAATGAAAAAAGTATCTACATATTTTTACACTTTTTCTAGAATATAGTGTAATGGAATAGATTTTCATAGAATTAGATAGATTATACGTATGATTGAAATTTTAGAAAAGAGTTAATTTAGGAATGGGTCATAATTGCACGTAATGAGAAAAATCATACGTAAATAGATTAAAGAAAGAGTAGAGTAGTAATATAAGCGACACACGATCGATTGATCCCTTATCCTAGTAAAGTAGCTAAAACAGAAGCGAGCCGGACAAGAGCGTAGCCGGCTGGCTTGGTGGGCCCCATGTTGACTGTACATTATAATAATATTCCTACAATGATAACCTCTCCTGCTTATCGTTGTTTCCGAAGTGATACGTGCTCTTCCTTATCTCCTTCACTGAGTCGCCCCTTCCTATAAAAATCACTTATTTTCTGCAAGTAATGTCGTAGTTTAATTTTTTTTCCCCTTTCTCCAACGATAGACTAGAGAGAGAAAGTAGAGAGAGAAAGGAACCCCCATGTGTCTCTCTGTGTATATATAGCTGTATACACAATCTCTCACCTCCATATCTATTCTAGAGACAGAAGAAGAAGACGAAGAAGAAATCAAACCCCCCATTTTCTCCTCGAGCTCGTCGTCTCCCTCTCTCCATCGATCGATCTCACAAGTAAACCCTTCTCTCTCTTCTCTCTGCATATAAATACACGCACACGCGGGCATCGTATGTATATATATTCTGGAATATCGCTTTGAAGAACTCTTATTTATTTTTATTTTTTTTTAATTTTTTTGGCCCCTGCTTGCTTTTGATGTGTTTTCGCCTAAGCTCTGCTTTTTCTCACTAAGTATTAATACATAATTTATCTTGACTTTTGTGTTCTGTTTTTTTTCTGCTTCCCCTTTTCTTTGCATCTCGGATTCCATTTAAAGCTGCTTTCATTTCTCTGATCTCTTAAATTAGCTCCCAATTCTTAATTTATTTCTCTCAAGTTTTATCAAAACCCTTATTTTGTCGGTGCACGCCTCAGCGCCTCTCTTAAAATTATCCTTTCATCGAGATCAGTTTAATGATCTAGGTATGTGTTGATTTTTCTTCCTACAATTTTTTATTTAATTTTTGTTTGGTATTTTACCTTGTATTTAATCACTTTGTTGTTTATTTTTGCAGTAGTGTTATTTTATTTAATAATGGGTTTTGAAGCTTGTGTGTGGAACAATAATTAAATGGAGAGATGGTTTGACAATTAAATATGGCTAGTGGTAGCTGACGCTTTCATTTATTGTTTTTCTCTTGGTTATATATATTTAAAAAATTAATCTTTTTATTCTGCATTTACAGATCTGCTACTATAATTTACTTTTGAATTATCCCACTGGATTTGAAGAAGGGTTGGTTGGAATGTCTTCTCTCAGTAGAGAATTGGTGTTCTTGATCTTACAGTTCCTAGATGAAGAAAAGTTCAAAGAGACCGTTCACAAGTAGGTTATTTATTTGTATTGCAAGTGCCTGTGTGTGTGAATTAGTTTTTGTCCTTTATCTCGTGATTGAGTTATAATTATAATGTGGCCTTTCTAATTTTAGGCTTGAGCAAGAATCTGGATTCTTCTTCAACATGAAGTATTTTGAAGATGAAGTTCACAATGGGAACTGGGAGGAGGTTGAAAAATACCTCTCTGGTTTCACTAAAGTAGATGACAATCGCTATTCAATGAAGATCTTTTTTGAGATTAGGAAGCAGAAGTACCTTGAAGCATTGGATAAGTGAGCCTATATTTTGCTTATTGAGCATCTGAATTTCAGGGATAGTTTAATTTGCTAATTTCATATTGGATTTTGTTGTTATATATAGGCATGACAGGTCCAAGGCTGTTGAGATCCTCGTAAAGGATCTTAAAGTATTTGCATCATTTAATGAAGAGCTTTTTAAGGAGATAACTCAGCTGTTGACATTAGAGAATTTCAGGTATTCAAGCATTTGCTATTTATTGATCACAAATGTAGGTTAAATATCGAGACCTTATTAATCTCAGCTTGTTGTATCTTAGGGAGAATGAGCAGCTATCAAAGTATGGAGATACAAAATCTGCACGAGCCATCATGCTTGTTGAGTTGAAGAAGCTAATTGAGGCAAATCCGTTGTTTCGTGATAAGTTACAGTTTCCGAACCTTAAGAACTCAAGACTGCGAACGCTGATCAATCAAAGGTAGACTCCAGTTTGAGGCAATTGTGCAATCTGTGGAGATCAAATTTTATTTCATGGTTCTTGTCATTGTATTGGCCTTGTGCTTTATTGGCGCTCGAGAGGACTATTGTGTTTGAATGATTTCATCAAGGCTTACTAGTAACGAACTCACCAGGGTTTATTAGATATTAATATCCCGTTGCGTCGTTATTAGGCATATACTGTTGCTAATGTCTCAAAATTTTAGGAATAATTGTTCAGGGAAATAAGATATTATTGCTTTTGTTTCTATTCTATTCCATGCCAGCTCACTATAGCAAATTAGCAATTGCATAGACAAACATTAATGGCATATGCAACTGCATCTGCAGCTTAAATTGGCAGCACCAACTTTGTAAAAATCCTAGGCCGAACCCAGATATTAAAACACTTTTTGTGGATCATTCATGCGGACAACCAAATGGTGCACGAGCACCCTCTCCAGCAAACAATCCCCTGCTTGGAGGAGCAGTACCAAAACCAGGTGGTTTCCCTCCTTTGGGCGCTCACGTGGTAGGTTCATAAATGTTCATATCTAGATTTGGCATTTTCCTGGCATTATCTTTTTCGCTTACTGTCCTGTTATTGGTCTGGCCAGCCCTTCCAGCCTACTCCAGCACCAGTTCCAACACCCCTCGCAGGTTGGATGTCTAATCCACCTACTGCAACTCATCCAGCTGTATCCGGTGGACCTATAGGTCTTGGCGGCCCCACTATGCCAGGTTTAGATTTCTTAATATATGAGCATTTTCAAAATCAAACAATAATGCTGTATCTTGTGAGTTCTAAAACACAATTGGAGGATGTTTTACTTTTCCTATCTTATGAACTTGTACCATTCTTCGGCAGTAGCTAGCTTGTTGCTTATGGAAAAGAACTGATATGAGCAATTTGATTTCTTCTACAATGTCAAAACAACTTCTTATGCAATTTGATTGTTACTGTTGATTTCCATCCACAAATGCCATATAATAATGTTTGGGCGGTTGAAATATTGATACTTTTTCCTGAAATGTGAATACTTTAGTCTTCTCATCACCGTTACTTCACCTATATGCACATGCACGTTGGGAAATCCTAGTTATGGAAGCCTTTCACTTACTCGATTTGTGTTCAAAACTTTACTGTTTCGCTCTGATACTCTATCTCACTAAGTTTCTTTCTGAAGTGGTTCTGTTTATTTTTGCCTTGTGTAGCTGCCCTTAAGCATCCTAGGACTCCGCCAACAAATCCTTCCGTTGATTTTCCATCTGGTGATTCTGAACACCCTAGTAAAAGAACCAGGCCAATGGGAAATGATGAGGTGGTTGGATATGTAAAACATTACTATATTGAGATTGAGATGCCTGCTCTTCAGTAATTGTGTTCATCATCTCATCTATATTTTGTGTATGCAGGTAAGTCTTCCTGTGAATGTTCTTCCTGTGTCATTCCCGGGGCATGCACATAGCCAGACTTTCAATGCACCAGATGACCTGCCCAAGACCGTTGCACGGACTTTGAACCAAGGATCATCTCCTATGAGTATGGATTTCCATCCAATCCAACAGACTCTACTTCTAGGTGGGTTTTGCAACTATTTTTCTTTTTCACTTAATATAGTCCTCAAGCATAAGTTTCAGCAATTTGATGTGCGACATTGCTTTTCTATCTCACAACTCAGTTGGCACCAATGTGGGAGATATTGGGCTGTGGGAGGTTGGTTCTAGAGAGAGGCTAGTTCAAAGAAACTTCAAAGTGTGGGATCTGAGTGCATGTACAATGCCTTTACAGGTACCGCATTCTTTAGTGAAGAACAGTTAAATATCAATCATCTTTAGGATCATTAGCTGGGAACATAAATTTCTCTACTGAATCCAGGCTGGTCTAGTGAAAGATCCTGGTGTCTCAGTGAATCGCGTGATTTGGAGCCCAGATGGGTCTTTGTTTGGTAATGTGTCTTAAACCTTGTAAAGGTTAATGCAATATCACTGATTGTATGATTTGACATATGTATCTCTTCATCTTTCTTCTAACAGGAGTTGCATATTCAAGGCACTTGGTACAGATTTATTCATATCATGGGAATGATGATGTTCGCCAGCACTTGGAGGTGACTCAGTCAAACACACCTTTGCTGATCAATACTTTATATTATTTTAGAATTTGCACTGACTACTGGTGTTTTAGATTGATGCTCATGTTGGCGGAGTAAATGATCTTGCATTCTCCCACCCCAACAAGCAGCTTTCTGTGATAACCTGTGGAGATGACAAGCTTATCAAGGTTCTTTTAACATTATAGCTTTGTTGTTTTGTAACTAAGCTTGAATTCTACTCTGGAAAATTCATTTCCTGGTACTTCATGTTTCTTAGGTCTGGGATGCCACATCTGGTGCCAAACAATACACTTTTGAAGGTCATGAGGCCCCTGTATATTCAGTATGTCCTCACCACAAGGAGAATATTCAGGTAAATAAGCCATTTTAGTAATTGCATCATCTAATAATCTGAGGTTTCATGATTAATTATATTCTGAGTATTTTCTTCTTATGCAGTTGATTTTAATATGTCTCCCATTGTTTTGCAGTTTATCTTTTCTACAGCATTAGATGGAAAGATTAAGGCGTGGTTATATGACAATTTGGGATCTCGAGTTGACTATGATGCTCCTGGTCGCTGGTGCACAACCATGGCCTACAGTGCTGATGGAACAAGGTAAAATATTCTGGTGCAAAGGGACAATATTGATTTATACACTCGCTGCTCATTAGCAGGTATATTAAGCTGGAATTTTTCTTGTTCAGGCTTTTCTCTTGCGGGACCAGTAAAGATGGAGAGTCGCACATTGTTGAATGGAATGAAAGTGAAGGAGCCGTGAAAAGAACATATCAAGGTTTCCGGAAACGATCATTGGGGGTTGTGCAGTTTGATACAACTAAGAATAGATTTTTGGCAGCTGGTGATGACTTTTCTGTCAAATTCTGGGATATGGACAACACTCAACTATTGACTAATACTGATGCTGATGGAGGTCTTCCTGTGAGTTTCTTGCCTAACATTGTGGATAAGCTTAAGTTTGAATGTTTACTGAAACTTGATTTTGCTTTCGACAAATTGAAAGGCAAGTCCACGCATCCGCTTCAATAAAGATGGGACCCTGTTGGCTGTTTCTGCAAATGAAAATGGAATCAAAATTTTAGCAAATCCAGATGGTCTTCGGCTGCTACGTAATTTTGAAAATCTTGCTTTTGATGCTTCAAGGGCTTCTGAAGCTGCAAAGGTAATTACATTTACTTGTAGTATCTTTCTGGATCCATAATAAATTATATTAAAGGCTTTCGTGTTGTGAACAGCCCACTGTCAATCCAATATCTTCTGCGGCAGCTAGTAGTGCAGGACTTACGGATAGGGTGGGCTCAGTTGTTGGCCACTCTGCTATGGTTGGTTTCACTTGCTAATTTTCCACTTCCAACTTACCCTCTACAGCTTTGCATAATAAATCGTTGTTTTACTGGAAACTTCAGATGCACCTAAAATTTTACCTGTTTTTCTATTACGTATTATGTTTTTCCATTCGTTTATTCTTTCTATGCATAGCTACAGCACTGTGTTTGATTTGTAGAATGGGGATACAAGAAATCTTGGAGATGTGAAACCTAGAATAACCGAAGAAACAAATGACAAATCAAAGATTTGGAAGCTCAGTGAAATTAATGAACCATCTCAATGCCGAGCACTGAAGCTCCCAGAGAACTTAAGAGTAACAAAGGTACATTCTCTTTCTGTTCAACTTCTCACCTGGCAGTAACTTTGTGTGAGATATCACTTTTTTATGACCATAATTAACATAAAATTTTATGCTTATTTTGAATTGTAAAACATTTTTTTTTTGCATTAAGCATAAGAATATGTTCATATAGATATATTATTAATGTTTTTTGTTGGATAGATAAATTTAAAGGACCACGTTACAATGGGCTCGAACCTGAGGCATTTGGCCTAAGACATTAACCACTCTAACCCTAGGCCAACACATGCATGCATTTTATTGATAAATGAACGCATGCATTTTATTGATAAATGAACCATGCGAAAATGTTCCATGCTGGAAAAAAGCTTGGTATAATTTGCACTTAATTCATTTATTAGTTAAATTGATTCATGAAAATATATCGGTTGTGCTTGGCTGCTTGTATTGGCAAGTAGTTTGATTATAGATAAGATTTACCCATCTATTCTCTTATTTCTACCAGAGCAAAACCATTGTCCACAACAATATCCTTTTTGAACTTGTACAGTCTGTTTATGAGTATTAAATTCATGCCATTTTCATATTGATTGTGCATGCATGCTGCCACTTAATAACTAACAAGGCTCTCTTTTGTATTGATCTAACAGATATCTAGGTTGATATATACAAATTCTGGTAGTGCTATACTGGCGTTGGCTTCAAATGCAATCCATTTACTCTGGAAATGGCAGCGGAGTGACCGTAATTCAAGTGGAAAAGTAAGAAAGAACTATAATTTTCTTTACCCTAAATGTCAAGTAATATAAAATATAATTTACCAAAAAAAAAAATGTCAAGTAACATATATCGTCTGAGAATGGAATGTTAATGATGCAGGCAACTGCCACTGTTTCACCTCAATTATGGCAACCATCAAGTGGCATATTGATGACCAATGATGCGGCTGACACGAACCCCGAGGAATCTGTTTCTTGCTTTGCTTTGTCAAAGAATGACTCTTATGTAATGTCAGCATCTGGAGGAAAGATATCTTTGTTCAATATGATGACTTTCAAGGTAATTATGTAAAGAAATCATGAATAAATCCC
Organism: Salvia sclarea; assembly: GCA_036873715.1. Lineage (NCBI taxonomy): Eukaryota > Viridiplantae > Streptophyta > Magnoliopsida > Lamiales > Lamiaceae > Salvia > Salvia sclarea. Next base: position 2,850,549 of record JAYJMF010000066.1, read on the forward strand.
AGACAATGACGAATAAATCGTCATTGTGTTTGGTATTTGTGTATATTTAATTCTCTAAATCATGAATAAATTGCAGACAATGACGACCTTCATGCCTCCGCCTCCGGCAGCAACATTTTTAGCATTTCATCCTCAGGATAACAACATAATTGCAATTGGGATGGATGATTCTACAATTCAGATATATAATGTTCGAGTGGATGAGGTACTTTAGAAGTCGGGTTTTCCTCATGAAGAACTATCATTTTTGTTTCAACAGGCTAAGAGTAGAAGTATACTTGATTTGATTTGTCTTGCAGGTCAAAAGCAAGCTTAAAGGTCACTCTAAAAGAATCACCGGACTTGCATTTTCAAATGTTTTGAATGTCCTGGTTTCATCAGGAGCCGATGCTCAGGTGAACAATTGAATTCATCAGTTTCTTTTTCTGGTATTTTGCTGCTGAGTGTCCAAGAATACTGTTGCATACGACAACAGAATGTTGTTCCAGCTTCTATCTTCCATCTTTACTCTTGCCATTTCAAATATTTTGAATGTCCTAGTCTTGCTTGTGATAGTTTGAAAATTAAAGTTGAAATATCTTTCTTATATTCATCTTTTCTTTTATGGTAAGGTAAATTAAAGAATCTTTTGGGTAGCTGACCTGTAGTGTTGCGATGTTCTTAAACCCAAAAAATATGTACCAATGTATGAGCTATTTTTTATTTGCATTTATTTGTGTCTGTTCCTCTCCAGATATGCGTGTGGGGTTCTGACGGATGGGAAAAGCAGAAATCGAGATTTTTGCAACTACCTCCTGGGAGGTCACCAGCAGCACAGTCTGAAACACGCGTACAGTTCCATCAGGACCAGATTCATTTTCTGGTTGTACACGAGACACAGCTTGCCATATATGAAACAACGAAATTAGAATGCGTAAAGCAGGTAGGTAACTGCATAATTTGTCTCGGTATAAAATTAAGAGTTCCTTAGTGCAAGATCCCTAACACTCGGTTCTTTTTTCCATTGTCAGTGGGCTCCACGAGAATCGGCTGCCCCAATATCTCATGCAACGTTTTCCTGTGATAGCCAGCTGGTATATGCAAGTTTTCTTGATGGAACAGTGTGCATATTTACTGCTGCACACCTCCGTTTAAGATGTCGCATCAATCCTTCCTCGTATCTTCCCTCAAATGTCAGGCAAGTGTTTCTCATAGTAATAGACTTTGGCCTTTATTTCCTCACGGAGTCGTCGTGCATCACAAACTCGTATCTCTTAACCTAAGGAGCATCCGAATTTTGATATAGATTGTGCAGGAAGTTCATGATTGGTTAGTCCCAAACCTAAACCTTTTCTTTTTCCTCCAGCAGTTCAAATGTGCACCCGCTTGTGATCGCTGCACATCCACACGAGCCAAATCAGTTTGCGCTAGGCCTATCAGATGGTTCTGTTCATGTTTTTGAGCCTCTCGAATCCGAAGGCAAATGGGGCGTGCCACCACCGGCCGAAAATGGGTCTGCAAGCAGCGTACCGACCACTCCTTTAGTCGGGGGATCGGCCCAAGATCAAGCACAAAGGTGATATCCAGAAATTAGACACGTCGCGAATCACGGTAGGTAACGTTGCATTTTCCAGCCTCGCCGGATAACTTTGACTTGGGTTTGGGTGGAGAATGTTGGTAGTGACGATGTATTTAACATACCTGTACATTATTATTATTATTATTATTATTCTGGCATTCCTTAACACATTCTTCTTCTTCCCTATATTTTTGTCTTACTGTTGGGAGCTGGGTATGTAATTAACTCACACCTTTGGCTCAAACATGCTTTTTTGATTTGCCACATTTTGGGTCCAAACATATGGTGATGTAAGATGAAATGCCTTTAGGGGGCATTTTCTAGTGTAGCAGACATAAATTCATTTTGATTTTAGCCATTTCTCTTGTCTTGTTCAACTTAAATTTCTGCTTCCTTCTTTTGTTCCCGATTTAGCTTTTCTTGGTGTTACACTTACTGAAATTCATTTTTCTACTTATGTATATATATGTGTACGATTTACTGCAACAAAATATTACAGCAGTTATAATTTCTGAAGATTTTTTTTAAACCACTAAATAAAATTGACATACTTATGATGAGTAGATATCATGTACTTACAAGAGTTAAAGCATGTCATGAAAATTAGTGACATTTCGGAGTATTAATGTTAGTAACTGACAAAATTTACATTTTTATATATGATGCATGTAGATGTAACTAAATATCTAAATAAAGAAACAAAATTTATGAGAGTCACAATTTTGTTTTAGTGGAAAGTGAGTGAAATTTTTTAGCAGAGTAAATATTGAATTTAGTGCGGTGGATCCAACTCCAAGTGTTAATAAATTGGGTTGGTGAGCAAAAATTGAAGGTGTAGAAACAAAGGGACCACTGACGCTATGAAACAAGATTGATTTCCCAACAAGCAGACAGGAATAATATTGAGACTTTCCTTATTTAGTTGGAAATATTTAATTGGTGTATACCTTGAGATGGACATGTCCAGCCAAAACTTCTCATGATCGAGGAAGACACCTAAAACCCGACAAACACTTCTTCTTGTATTTTTCTTTTCATTCGAGTTCTTTTTATAGATAAGAAAATCCAAAACAAGGAAAAACTCCTATACTCCCGATGTATATATACATCACCTTATAATTAATCTAAGGTCATGGGGATATGATGGGAATATATATTTTGTTTTAATAGAATGATATATATATATATATTTATAAATCCGGTCCGGGTCCTTTCTTTTTCATCGTTTTCTTACGATAATTTTACAATCAAAGAGAACACAATCTACTCATTACAAAAAAAATAAGGAGATAAGAAAAAAGAGAACGTACCACGCGTGCAAATTTTGTGTTTTTAGTAGATTACACAATTTCTCACTTTAAATTACCTCAAATTTTGTTTTTTTGTTATTATTATTAGGGTCAATAGTGTTTTATGTCCTCATCTTTTAGCTTTTTCCAAATATGTCCTCAACTTTCATTTATTCATAATATGTCATCTTTCAACTTTTTCCATAATATGTCCCGCATGACAAATTATGGCAACGGAATGATGACTCATCTCACCGGATCCAAATGCGAATCATTTTTTTAGGTCAACGTCAAAACGACGTTTTATTACCTCCAAAAAAAATTCACATACATTAAACTTCATCTAAACTAATATAGCAAAACAAAAAATTAATATAGCAACACAAAAAAAGAGCTACAAAATGAGATTTTAGCTTATGTCGATTTTCTTTTTTTTTTAGAGGTGACAAAGAAAAAAAAAAGGTTCGTATTTGAATCCGGCGAGGTGAGTCATCATTTCGTTGTTGGAATTTGGCAAGCGGGACATATTGTGAAAAAAGTTAAAAGATAAGGATATATTATGAATAAATGAAAGTTAGAGACATATTTTGAAAAAAAATGAAAAATAGAAACATATAACACTATTAACCCTTATTATTATTATTATGCCCCATCCGGCAATTAATAATAACTCAAAGCAAGAGTTAGAAAAGAGTATGAATAATGGAGAGTCAAAAAAGTTTATGTTGACGCAAGGCGGCGGTCAACGACCCTTCCTGCTTTTAGTTATACCTTAGGTTTGGGCTTGGAAGGCATTATTGAAAATCTAACAAACATAAAACGTCAAAGCTGAGGGAAGATATTTTATATTTTTGGAAAAGGAGTCAAAATAACATTTCTTTTTCTCCAATTTTTAGATTCTTACACTATTTCTATACTTAACAAGTTTTATTTTATTAAATACAAATTATTATTATTATTATTATTATTATTAAGAATCCTAATATATATATTTTGGTATTTTTCAAAATTCTAACTGATTTGATGATGTATTCCAAACATTGGTAAGTAATCTGCTAAGATTCATATTCCGAAAATTCAAATTCCTCGTAATCATATTCCCTGACAATATTACTTTTCTGCCAAACAAACGGGCCAAAGGATTAATTTCTTGAGCTTGTGCAGCCCCACTTCTAACCCAACTCTCACCACGTTTCCACCAATCACACTCCGTCACCAAAATGCCAATGTAGGTAAATCGACTTAAACACAATCTCATAACTAAATTTATAATTTGTTTGTTTTTCAACTTTGATCATATTGGTATACAATAAGACCATATTCTTTTAGTATCAGAACATTTGCGTGGACGTATGCCCTTGTGACATCCTCTTGAAAAATGACTTGATTTTATGAATATCATCAAGTGAGGAATGTGTTTATTGTTTCATTACCGATGCAGGATAATTGGGTTGTCACGTATTTGATTTTTTTTTCCAATGTGTTGTACTAACTGGATAAAAATTAAAACATGATCATATAAGTTTAAATATAGTTATATTATCTGTGTTCAAGTATCACTCCTATACACCACAATAAATTGAATATGTTACTCCTTTTATTTTTAAAAGATGACCAATATATAATGTTTCTCATTTCCCCTCCACTTAACAATGATCTCATCATAAAACTATACTATTCATGTGAATTGCCGATACTGTAACAGCTAAAATCAGCGACGTGAACTATTTTGTCTCGGAGGATAAATGAACTTCAAGAGTAATTGATTTAGTTATATGTGTCCCCCGGCATTTCTCTTTATCCTAGTAATATTTAAAAAACTTTGAATATTTCTTCCCTTTTGTAAGATTAAGAATTTATATTTTCAAAATTATAAACACTAGTTTAAATATTCTTATATATATTATTGTACTAAGTTGTAAACAGTAGTATAGTATTCTGTGTTCAAAAGAGCTCCAACTTGAATAAAAAATCCTCACAACTTATTAGTAAATATTTAAGAAGATATTTTTGTACATTATAATTAATAATTCAAATCAAATTTTGGTCTATCCAAACATTAATTTGATATTGAATTGTTTTTATAAAATAAAAATAATTTTGTTTTTAATTGAAAATAGTTTTATGATATTTAAAAAAAAATGTTAACAGAGAGGATAAGATCATTTTAATCTAATTTGGGAATAAGAAAAAGAAATTTGCATGGTACGACATATTAAGACATTCTTAACTAGGTAAATAGATTTAAAGTTCTCAACAACATTGTTTACTTTCATGCCTATAAAGAAAAAAGTTACTTAAAAGATTTAGTTTTTTTTCTTTTTCTTTTCATTATTTTTATAATCGCATAATAACCGTGACTTTCACACCAGCCCACCCCAAACAAAAATTCTAGCTCCGCCCGCAGCAGATGAAACACGAAACTAGGTACAGTATTACTACAATTATCAATTGCATCCACAACTCACTACAAAAAACAATCCTCAAGCACTGCCCCCACAGATTACCATCACCTATATTATAATTTATATATAACCAGATTACATATCCTCTTAAAGACCACATATAAAGCTCTTGCAACAACACCCTACCGAACCATAAGGTTTTTCTATTAAAAAACAAAGATAAATACGATGTATGTGGTCTAGTCTATAATATAAATGAAAGACAAATCGGAACATAAAGCAAACAATTGCAATACTAAGAAGAAAAAGGGACCTTATCACTTCATCCGGTTAGCGAGAGCTTTTTCCTTTTCTTTTCCTTTTTCCTTGCAGAGCATGAGCGCATTACTTTCTTGTAGAGCTTTACATATACAATCAACATGCTCTTGCTAGATTTTGAATTAGAGGCTCGCAGAAACTTGCAAAGATTTGATGCCTCGTTCTTATGTATCATTGACTTGAGAATGAAATACGAAGCTCGGGAATGTGGTGGTGATGTCTCTGCACATCGTAAGAAGATAAGATTCAGTGTCTCAGACATAATGTTCAATGGCCAAAGACCATTGAAACTAAACTTTACTTATATACACAAAGTTAAGGCTTTGCTAAGCCTCGAAAATGGATTAGTCTATGGAACACACCTTGATCTTCAAATTAAAAGAAGAAAAGAAGAAGAAGGAAATTTATGAAGCATCAGAGGATAGAAGTATCCTTTAAGCGGAGTATGGTGAAACTTACTTGAGGTAATGAAGGGTCATATTCTTCAAAAGAGATGGGTGTCGATTCACCAGGCTCCTCCATTCTTCTTTGTCAATCCTCCCGTCATGTTTAGTATCTGCTTCTTCAAATGTCTGAAACCATGTGGTGTTCTAGTTATTACAACCATTGCTGGGGAAGATAGTCATATATTCTGGCTATGGGAACAAAAGTGACAGTATTGTGCATTGATGTCATGAACTTAGTTGAGAACCACAAATGGATATACATACAAACAACAAACAAAATATAACTAGGAGGAATAAGACTTTTTGTCCTGGATCTATGCGCAATGATCATTGACTCATTGTTATCCTTAAGCTTTGATTAGCTAACCATGATGATCATTCTGTAATCATTACTTTATACGTCATTTGGCCCCTGACTGAGGATTTCGGAATCCTTCTGAAATATAAATGGAACCAGTTTCCGATATATCCCAAAGCTTTCGGAAACCACATAACTAACTAGTAAAACCAAATTTGCAGCTGCAGGATCAAATGTACTTGAGAAATTTTGAGTAAGCCCACTTAAGAAAATATTGTACCACAATATAGAATAAATCAGATCCTTCTTTATCAAATGTGCGACATTCTGTTGTTATAGTAGTGCAAGTCACGCCAACTATGCCTTTAGCTTATTGAATAAATAACCAAATTTCATTTATCTGATCCATTATTGCTTTACTGAATCTTTGACACGAAATGAGATTTTTTATTCCTATGGGATGAGAAAAAAGCTGTTAGACTTCTTTCACAAAAGAAACTGGCCAGGCATACTAGCATGTTAATCTAATATTAGCATATTCTTGTGGGAAAATACCATGTGAAATCTACCATTGCTTGTACCTTTTCACCTAAGAAGAAGGTTCACAGAGGGAATAAGCTTATAACATTTTATCCACTCTCAAGGCCAATATACGAGTCTATGACTTAATATGCATGGTTGAGCTATCACAGCGCAATGCAAAGAAACCGACACACATGGGCCTGGTGTATGTAGTGTATGCCCAGGACCACAGTCGCACACATGGGAACGACATGAGATTTTGATGCTCCAGTTAGGTCTGTGAATAAATAAACCTATTTATGAGTTATGTGGAGCTCAATTGGATAAAAACTCATGAGACTCGATAAACAAAGTAATTCAAGCTCAAGCTTAATAATGTTTACCTGTTAAATCGTGATCGAACTCACTAGTAAGTTTGTGAGCTAACTTGAGCCTAACTCGATAATTAACCAGCCAAGCTCAAGCTTTCAGATTTTTACTCCGCTCAGTTAGATTGCACCTCTGACTTTAATTTTAAGTTCTAACAGTGAAATCTTTGCTCCAAAATAATCTCAATTAAGTGCACTTGTGACTCCGACTTGTCATTCGATAAGAGCATATGCATCCAAGTTGTGGGTTGAAAAAAGCAACCAGTCACGTGTATTTCTATATACATAGAAAGATAACTGCAGATTGCCTCAGATCTACAGATGAGTGCATCTACCTTTGAATAGTGAAATTTCTAATTGGATATCTGGAGAAGAGATACATAATTACTAGTCTCCCAGTCTACCATTTGAGCGTAATGAAATTTTCCATTATGGAATTATCATTGCAAAGAGAACCTTTCTATCAATCTAACATCTAGAAATGGGAATAAAAGAAAATGAGTATAGAATGCGTGAAACAAGTCTAAAAGGGTGGTTGGCTAAGCTTTTTTTAGAGAGCCTGTAAGCTTCAACAGCTTATGAGATGTACTGTCTCAAGAGCTTATAAGTTATCAAAGTGTTTGGATGATTGAGCTTATAAGCCATACGGAAAATACTACAAAGAGAAAATTGAAGAGGGATGAAATTGGAAGGATATATTGGAAATAAACAACCAAAGTAGGGTATTTTTGTCAATTAATTATTGCTTATAAGATTATGAAAAAATAAGTTGGGGTTGAGGAACTTATTTTTTGGAGACATTATAAGCTATTGGAGCTTACTTTTACAGCTTATATAAGCTGTTTAGAAGCTTATTTTGTCAAACTCTTCGCAAGATCTTATAAGTTGTTTTAAGGAGCTTATAAGCTTTGCCAAAGACCCCCTAAATCAGCACAAAATTGAGCTAGCTGGGACCTCACCTTATCAATGATACTCTCTATAATATCATCTGAAAGATTCATGCCAGATTCAGCCAGTGTGACCACCACCATTTGCTTGACCTACAATAACCAAATGGAAGATCGTCAGCCATACTACCCACCTTTGAAGTTGTTATTACTAAAAGACACCAAAAACAATTTCAGGACAGACTGAAGTATGAAGTATTACAGATCTGAAGGCAATCTATATATGATGCATTAGGAATCTATATTAGCAAGAAAGTAATTGAGTATATGATACAAAGTAAATTCATGCATCAACCCAATATGAGAGACAAAAAAGTTTGTAGTGGAAGGTATTACAGACTCTGCCATCAGGATAGAGAGGCTAGAGAAGAAATTAATTATTAAAACTAATGAACTGACCTCCTGTCTTTCAATGAATCCTTGCTTCTTGAAATCATATAATTGGAATGAAACTGAAACAACAAATATTTGGCAAAGTAAGAACAATATCAGGATGAAGCAAAATGATTATAAAAGTAAAATAAAGTAGATTTAAGAATCAAACAACAAACAATTCAATAATCAAACACCATGCACTATACGACACAACGGCCAAATATTACATGTTCCTGTAGTATGCTGAAGAAAATAACTATCTTTTGGTAAGTCCAGAAGCCATCGTTTTTTTTAGCATTTAATGTATTTTTTTCAGCATTTAACGTATGTTATTAAACAGAGTCAATCCAAGATCAGTGGACACCTAAGTATGAGTAGTCATAAACTTTAACTGTGACTTACAATCAATCTTGTCATCAATAGACGCATTTGGATGAAAAACTGATAAAGCCTGAGCAAACTCTTCAAAGTCTAACTGGCCATTGTGTTTCACATCAAATAGGTCAAATACCTTCAGAAATAAACCTCATCATGAGTTTCATTAAAAGAAAATCCAAAGAAGATGGACATTTTATTTGCAGCATTGGCACATGAAACTAACCCTGTCAGCAAATAGGCTCTCCTTTTGGTTGGACTTAAAAAGAGCAAGCTGGAACTCCTCCTGCAAGTACATACATTTAGCATGCAGAAATACCAAGCTGAGAACCAGAATGTGAATCAATAACAGGATTTTGACAAGGCCGGGAGTCCTCATACAACTACGAGAATATAAGTAACCTTACATAAGGAAAGTAGCACCTGTTACCTTATTAATAAGCCCATCATCTACCACAGCACTGCTGATCTTTTTAAATAGTTCATACAATGCTTCTATTTCACTAACACTAACTGCATCAAAGTTAAGAGAAACAAAATAGCAGAAGCCTATTAGCAAGAATCCTAGGGATTGACTGGAAAAATTAAAAAAATAAATAAAGCAGACTGCACAGTGATGCTTACATGAAAGCTAACAAACCGGTATTTTCTTATTAGGTTGCGTTCTCTTTGGTTGTAAATTATCATGGGAAAACGAGGGAAAAGAAAATTCTCACCTTTAAATTCTTCCTTTCTTTTCCCTCGTCTATAAAAATGAAATTCACATTTTCTTCTTCCCTTTTTTTACACCAATGAGGGATAATATTATCACACCAACAACCCATGATAATATTATCCCTTACTGGAGTGAAAAGGATGTGTAAGAAAGGGTGAAATTCTTTTTTACATGCAAGAAGGGAAAATAAAGGAGTAATTTAAAGGGTGAGAATTTTCTTTTCCCTCCTTTTCTGATAATAATGTTACAACAAAAAAGAACGCAACCTTGGTATATATGGAACTTAATCAGTGTTTAACTATAATTTATTTTTCAACCATTTTGCTAAAATGCAGAATCTCAATCATTCAAAGTTCTGAAGTCTCAATATTGACATTTTAGCGACTCGTTTTCCTTATGAGATGAGAAATCCATGAAAGATCTAGTCAGGTTGCTAATTGGCCTCATAAAGGTGGTCAAACATATAGTTTGTAGTTTTTAAGCAACGGTAGGCAACCTAAGCGAATCTTCCCCGACCTTAGATGCCATCTTGTTTACTTCCTCAATAATCAAGTGTAGCTTAAGATAGTTTGGATATTTATGGAGGTGGAGTCACGGGCACGATTGTACATAGTGTGGTATCACTTCATGAGATAGGAGTCTGACATCACAAGTTACATTACTTTCTGTTAGCTATACTGGAGTATTATTTCATTAATAGATTCAGAATGTGTTAAAATGCATAAAGTTTCTGCCATTTAGAGAGAGAAAAATAAATAAGATGACATACAAACTGTCACGCTTGCTAGAGCTTCAGGATCTCCCAGGCCGCAGGGTTGTTTATTGATATCAGCTTCACAGCAATTTACAATAGCAGAAAGCAGATGCTTCACTCCATCTAGGCACTGCACCATGATCTCTTACAGAAACCTAAATACTCCATACCTGTATTGAAGTGAAACTTTAATTCATCAGCCATTGGCAAATAGCGAGTGCTAGTACCCACAATAAACTTTAAGCCTATCCATGATTGATTTATTACAGAACCTAATAAAAAAACTGCAAGCGAAAGCATGTGGAAACTAATCAAGGGTAAATTGGTTCTCTATAAATAACTCTTTCTCTGAAGTGGCATGAAGGTAGAGTAAGAATGTGACTTTATTATGATTATAAAAGTTCACTCTTTATTACTAAAAGTCAGTACATTGTGAATGGCTGTCTTCCTCTTGAAGAACGGTGTTCAACTTTGTTGGAAGGAAGCCACTATTGCAATCATTACAAATTCTAGTTCATGGATTAGTCCAGTCCACTTGTTCCTCTATAATAATTGTGAAGAAGATGGATTTTCAAAATCTCTCAAAATTTATAGCTGTTCTACATCTATGATGCGGAAACGCAAAGGACTCGGAGCATTATAATTGATAACAACATCAATGTCCAAGAAAATTCAAACTAGTACCAGGGTAAATGTCCAAAAACCCAACGGTTCTCACAAAAACAAAGCAAAGATAATAGATGCATCCCTAAACGATTCAATGATTCTCAAGAGTGGAATAGATAAATCAACCATGTCCAAAGGGACATCAATAAGGATCCATTACAAATCCAAAGTATGTCAACCTTAATATCACAAAAGCCACAATGGGAGTAGCCGAATATATGGTTGCCATCAAAACATTGAATGCAACAATCGATCTCATGTGGAAAAAACAAATCGGCAGATGAAGAATAAATTGAACGAAATAATCCGCACCAAATACAATAACACAACGGCATACAAACATACATGAAGACATGATATCATAGGGAAATTCGTAAACGAGTAATTGCAGAGAAAATAATGCATACCTTTTAAACGAAAAGGGGGTGAAAGAAAAAAATATGTAACATGTTGTGGACGGGATTTAGATTTTCGGTAAAAATAAATATTCTGAAATTCCAAATCGAGGGGGTTTGACGAATCGGCAGTCAGCTTTTGGGGAAGAATGAAAATAGAGGATGATTCAAAATTAGCAGTAGATGAACAAACAAAGTGGAAAGTGAAGGGAGAAAAGAATATATTGGAATCCCAACACCTGAGCTATTAGATCGAATCACCTTATTTGGGGACGAGCAAATCCAACCCACATCCAATCATCCAATCCAAAATTTCTGATCGATTCGCCCTCTATAATTGTGGTTCCTTTTCTATGTATGTTTGGTTGGAATAGGAACCATTAAACTTTTGATATTACTAACATTTTCTAATTATAAAACATAAATATTTTAAACACTGATATCTTTTATGTACGTATTTTTTATTTTTCTTGATTTATTATGACTTAATTTTCCTATTTTCGATAATACATTTTCAAATAAAATGACACTAGATTATAAAGCATGGATTAGTCGAAAACCGAAGTTGAAGTTCAGGTGAATTTCAGAAAAAAAATTCAATCGGTTGGATTAACTCATTTTAAAATCTTTGATTCAACTTTCGAATTTAGGTTTGATTTTCAACAGAACTGATTGAATGCTCAACCTTCATGCAAAACACTTGTGTCAAATTATAAGATACTATCCGTTAAATTAGTTATTCCTAGTAATGAATTAGATAGAATATAATCTATATTTGTCTTGTGCTTCAAAAGACGAGCTGCGACATTACATATTTTAACATTCTTTCGAAGTCCGTCAAAAAATACTCTATTTACCAAAAAGAAAAAAGAAGTCGGTCAAAAAAAGCATGTCCTGAATTTAACTTCATAGGAAACAGGGATCATAATTCAAAGGACATATTACTATTCATGTTCATTTCGGAGTTTTTACAAAAATGTTCATTCTAAAGATATTTATAAAAATATTAATAATTCTCGTAAACGTCCTTTTTGTCTCAATTTTTTTTTGGGCTCCTGAAATTTAACGAGAATCAACGTGACCTGCATACAGTGGCATATCCAGGATTTTGTATTCGGGAGTGCAAAAAATAATCACATACACGTAAAAAGTTGGATGCACGTACTAAGGGCACTCGGCATTGAGAAGGACTTATAGTTGACGAAGAAACTTCTCACTTTTCATTTTTCTTCTATATTACATATTTTGTTAAAAGAAAAGCACTTGAAACAACAAAAATAAAAGGAGGTACAAAAGTTATAGATATTAATATATACTCCCTCCGTTTTTTTTATCTTGGCACCATTTCTTTTTTGGGATGTATTTTTAGTAATGACACTTGTCAAAAAAGGAAATAAATTTGCCTTAGAAAATTAGTCAACAAAAATGGCTACACCATTTTACACACAAAAGCACCACTTTCTTAATCTCCGTGCCGAAAAAATAGGTGTCAATCTAAAGAAAACGGATGGAGTATTACTTTATTAATACTAATATTTAGAAAATTAAAATTTTGGTGCAATGGTACTCCCATTACCCCACACTAGATACGCCACTACATATGTGGATTAACTAGGTTCGTCGGAGCATTGACGTGGACTTGTATGTGTGAACTAACACAATGAAGTGGAAAAAAAAAATTAAATTCAACATCTTCCAACACGTTATTTCTGTCAATCTCTAAAATTTCAAAAAAAGAAAAATAATAATAATAAAAAATCATGCTCTCATCTCTAATCATTGCCAAATGCAATTCTTCTGCAATTCTCATGCTTCAACCTTTCCTTGGACCGTGCAAAAGGAAAATAGGGGATTGGTCTAAATTGAAGAAACGCAAAATCAAGACCTTGACAGGCAATTTGATAGGATGTACCCGTTGCAGTAGAGGTAGGCCGCGAAGCCGGGGAGCTCGGTGAAGGAGGTGAGCGTGGAGGATTTGTAAAGCTAGAGTGGTGGCGGCACTAGGGTACCAGCAGCTCGACAACGGGCGTGCTCAGACCAGGGCCGACCCTGACATTTCGGGGGCCCTAGGCGGAAAAAAAAAAAAAAACCATCTTTCCGGCAAGATATCGCATTTGCGCATTTGATGTCTTCCATGTTACGTAATTAACTGCATAACTTCAATATTAATATGTAAAATACAATAAACAAGAAAACAACAATCAAATAATCATGTAAATAATTTAGATTTTCTAGCATTTTTAGAAACAAAATCACCAATAACATCATCAAGATCAAGTTTTTCTAATACCTCATTTTCAATTCATAAATCCATATAATATTTCTTGAGACATAGTAGAACACAAATATCACTTGATTAAATTTAATTTTCAAAAACTTCTTTCTGCCAAAGCTACGGTAACAGGTGTAGTCAACTATTCTATACGCAATAGAAACATTAGGAAAACTATTTGATCTTTTAACAAGTTCAAGAAATTCACCAATTGATGTTATTTCCGATGGTAAACACATTTGGAGCATTTGCAATTTTGGAGCAGTTGGATGCCTAAAGTAAGATACATAATTATTTTTTTAAATAATGGGCACTAATAGGTTTTTCTCCCCCAAAATTTAGGGGCCCTAGGCAAAGGCCCATGTTGCATTAAGGGAGGGTCGGGCCTGGCTCGGACAGGCCGACTGTGCTGCAAAGCCCAAAGTTGTGTCTGGTGGTGGAGGTGGAAGTGTGGAGCAAGCCAGATATTGAAGAGAGAGGTGGGAGATGGACACGAACAAGATTTTTGATTTTTTTTTCCCTAGTTGATTGCCACGTCATTTTGTATTTCCACGCATATATGCCACGTATAATTTTCGGCTAAACACAATCCTTCAAGGACCCAAATTCATTTTGGGGAACAAAAAGGGTGATTTCTGAAAATCCTTTGGGTATATTTTTATAAATACCCCATTTTCAAAAAACACTATAAATAACAATTTACCCTGATTCAAAATTATAAGCTAACGAGATGGAGTATGTAAAATGCTCTTATTATATCAATCAACAAACCAACACCGAAATAACATCAGGTGACATTGCAACAGAAGTTGTAAACGACCCTAACTTACTCTTGAGCAACACAACACAAGTGAAGAATCATTAGATAACAATTTTGTTATAGGCGTCAAGGGTGAGAAAATCGTCCAAGTTTGGTGCGAAGCATTGGTTCATGAAAATCTGGCAAGCCTCTTCGTACATTCCGCTGCCAAATATGTCCTCCCCGACCTCTCTCTTGATCCTGGCCATCTCCTCCTCGACAACTCTCTCGAATAGGGAAAGCGTGACCTTGACGTCCCCGGCCAACTCGGCTCCATATCTGACCCACTGCCAGATCTGCACCCGGCTTATCTCAGCCGTGGCCGCATCCTCCATTAGCCCATAGAGTGGCACCGCCCCCGCACCCGTCAGCCACGCAGCCAGGTATTGGATCCCCACCCTTGTGTTGAGGCGCAGCCCCTCCATGGTGCGCTCGCCTCTTGGTAGCTCCAGCAGGTCGGCCTCTGTAACCCCCGCTGCATCCTCACGCGCCACGTCTTCGATTTGGTTGGCCCTATCCCCCATTTTCCCGTTAAAAACTTCCATGATGGGCGGGATTAGGGCGGGGTGGGCCGCCCAAGTCCCGTCGTGCCCTGCCTCCACTTCCCTCAGCTTGTCCTTCCTCACCACCTCCAGAGCCGCCTCGTTCGCCTCCGGATCATCTTTGATTGGGATCTGAGCCGCCTGTTCGAATACACACTGAATATTTGAAACTCTTCCATTATTAAGTATAAATACTAAGTTAGTGTTACGTGCCATTCCTCCCATGGCGTGGACGCGGCGCCTGTGGCAAGTCCTGATGAGCATATCGGAGTAGCTTTTCATGAAATGCTGGGTCATGCCGACTTGGACTCTATCGGGAAGAAGGCGGTCGGGATGAGCTTGGAGGGTCTTGATGTAGCTGAAGATGTAGTCCCATCGCCCGCAGTTCAATCCCACCGAATGATCCTTCAGTTCATACAGAATTTCATCCATTTGAAACACTGCCGGAAGTGTTTCAATCAGCACGGTGGCTCGGATACTCCCATTCTCGATTCCGCTCATTTTCTCCGCCTTCTCAAACACTCTGTTCCATATCTTGGCTTCCCTGCTCAAATTTTACAATCAGAGATGTTAATATAAGTTTGTAGGATTATATGAAATTGGTACCTGGAGTGCTCCATTTTAGGGAGATAGAAAAAGGGTCCGAATCCTTGGCCTTGAGTCTGGCGAAATATGGTGCAGTTGTGGAAGAAGTAGAGGCCGAAGTCGACAAGGCAGGCGGTGGCGGGGCGGCCGTCGATGAGGATGTGAGCCTCCGGCAGATGCCAGCCTCGCGGGCGGACGAAGAGCGTGGCGATGCGTTGGTTGAGCTTGTAAAGCCTACCCCTGCCTTTGTCCTCGAACGTAATACTCCCATTCAAAGCATCTCTCAAGTTAACCTGCCCCCTCATCAGATTCTCCCAGCTTGGTGAAACTGCATCTTCAAAATCAGCCTACAACACATTCCTTCAAATAAATACTCCATCTAAATTTGGATTTTAAATCAGATTTTGAAAATAACATGACTTACCATGAAAACCTTGGCTCCGGAATTGAGTGCATTGATGACCATCTTCCTATCCACAGGGCCAGTGATCTCAACCCTCCGATCAGCCACCGCCGGGGGCACTGCTGCGCAGACCCAATCGCCGTCTCTGATGTGCTTCGTTGCCGGATCGAAACCCGGCAACTCCCCGTTATTGTACCTCATCTGAGCTTCCTTCCTGGAAGCCAGAGCATGCTCAATATCTTTCCTCAACTCTCTCTGCAAATCCGCCACAAACTGCAGAGCATCCTTGCTCAAAATTGTACCAAATTCTTCATCATATCTCCCCCTTATTTCAACTCCCTCCGGCGCATCATACCCCATCGCGTCTACACTTTTCTCCCAAGGACTAAGAATTTGTGTGTTAAGCCAGAAAGTAGACTGAATTGGTTGAGGTGGCAATTATATGCATGATTTAAATAGAGATGCTTTGGTTTCTCTATTTTAGATTATTATTACTATTATGCATATATTAATGATCAATAATGCAAAATTATTTATATATCAAAAGACTATTGTTTTCATGGCTACGACTTACGATAAAAGTTCATATAGATTTTAATGTGGAGTGAAAGATGAAATCAAATAGATCTATTGAATTAGTATTTTCTTGTAATTATATCTTTTGAATCTAATTTTTCTTCTTTTAGCAAGAAAACTAAAGCAAACTACATATAGATCTTTAGAAATTTTAATGCATATCTAATCATTCAATATATTTCTGTAGTACTTTAATGTGTGTATATATATAGTTGAATATATATATTAAATATATAATATATTCCATAATTACATTACAGAATTGTCTATAATTAAATATACAATAGAAGCTTCTTATATTAGTACATGTAGATTATATCGATGATGTTATTCTACGTGTAAAGGAAACAATAAGAATAAGCTAAACATCCGTTGTGGAGGTGCGTCAGCTCGATGCTTTAATATAAGAGCAGTAGTAGTTTGGGTATTATTTTACGCCAAAATGATGGGTGACGAAGTTATAATGCACTCACTATGAGAAGAAACAAAAATGTTTCAATTGAAAACTATAAAGTGACTCTGGAAAGCACTCATATATTGTAGCATCAAATTTAGTGCTTTGGTTAATTTACTTTGGTACTAATCTGACAGATTGAAGTGTTTGTTGTTTTATTCGGAATGTGTCGATTGTCGAGATTCAAGAGAACCCACCCCACCCTTAAAGATGGAGTAATTTTTTTTAAATTGGTAAATTTAATAAATATATAATTTAAATTAATTTTCAGGGAATTCATATTTTAGTAATCATGATTAATGATGTAGTAGTCTCTTATGTGAATAATGACATTTTTTACCAATTTTCTTAACTGACACTTTCTCATTATATTAGAGGTAAAAACAAAAGATACTATTTTTTAACTATAAATCACATTTTCTTCATTATAGTAAACAAAAGAGGGGAGTAATTAAGGCTATGAGAGCGAAAAAATTGATGTGACCACACACCTTTATTGATAATTAAACTCTAATTATTGCCAAATATGGAGTGCGCCAATTCAAGTGGAACACCCCAATATAATAAGTGTGCCAATTTAAGCGGGACGGAGTGAGGTGTATTTTAGGATATTTACACCATATAAAAACATCAAGACAAAAGATATTGTGCTTAGATATACTCAGGTCACATTCAAGTAGCTTAACCGGAAACAAAAATCTACACCAAAAAATCAACGTGGCACAACAAAAATTAAAAGAAGCAGAAAGAAAGAGAAGGTAGACTTCGCTTCCAATTCCAATCTCACAATGGCATATGGTTCCAATCACCGAAAAAATATATTAAGACTACGCTCGCATTTTTATTGAAATTTATGAAGAATAATAACTAACTTTGGTTCTACATATAATTCATCAAGTTTATACTAGTATATTTGTTTGGCTCTTGATTTGCAGAGGACATGTTGAAATGAATAGTATTAAGAGAGAGGATGAGTTGAACATGTCAGCGTTTAATGTATGTCATCTTCGACAAACTTCTCATTTGAGCTCTGTTTTGAGGGTTCAAGTGAGGTGCTGCCATCTCCTTCTTCTCCTTGACGCTCAGCTCTTGGCTGAGAGACTTGTCATCCAACTTCCTCGACGACTGCTGAAGCGCACCAGACTTAGGTCTAGCTTGCTCCTCTCCTGCACTTACTTTTAGTTTGCTCAGATCATCTCTCACCACCGAGTTCTGTGAAGTCGTATTGCCGCTTTTCTCCTGCTCGAAGAAGAGCACTTGCACCACCGTTCGTAATGGCAACCTCTCGTTCTTCACAGCGTGAGATCGCACTTCTGGCGACAGTTTTTGGCAGTCTAAGAAGCTGCACAGATGCTTCTTATCTGCTTTGCTCACATCTGGATGCTCCTGTACATGTATCACAAATTATGTTGAATCTGCCACCTTTGCATATTTGAGAATGTCAACTATGTATGTATACCTTGAGATATATATTGATTGCTTTGTAGAGATGGTCATGATGGGGCCGCGCATTCGCTGGTACAGTATCAATCAGAGACACCATTTTTTGAGCCGGCATTCTTGCATCCTTTGCAACTACTTGCAGGTAACAATCCACCAGCTTGCCCACCTTCTGAATTGCTCGTAGCGACTGCCCTTCCCCTGCAGAGTTGCGTCGTTTCCACTGCCTCAAGAAGCTCCGCACAACCGTCTTAACCATATCAATGTCGTGCGAGGCTGCAGATTGAGATGGCAGCACCAAGTCGTGCAGCGTGGCCTCGTCTAGCTGCTGCCCGCACAGCTTCAGGAGTTCTGCTTTCGACACCGGGGAAGCCCCAAGAGAATTCGCGGTGCTGAGGAGCCTCAGCAGGAACTTGATGGAGACGGAGCCCTTCTCCGCTGGGATGAGCCTCACAATCGTCTCCAGGATTCTCCGTTTCCTGTTGGGGGAGGCCTCTGAGGAGCCGAGCAGCCAGCAATGCGCGTAGACGTGCAAGGCCTCGCCAAGGAGCTGAGGCTGCAGCATGTTGGTTGAAGTGATGGTAGTCACTATGCTGCTAAACATGTCTATGCCAACACATGACAAGTCCTCTGTCCACCAGTCCTTTGGCACTGATTCCCTTCGTTTCCTAACGTATCCCGGCCTCGTATACGTGTAAGACCACTTAACCTGACCATGCCAGATGTTCCATGTGTTATATTAACATTCCAATTGAAGAAAAAAGGCAGTATATATATGAGTGTGGTGGAGAATATGCAACCTTTGCTGGAGGCATAAGGATCTTGTCGACTATGGACTCAATGCATCGTCTCACAATACCGAGATTTTCACACCAGTCATACAATCTTTCAGCGTTCTGCAGCGTGATGAGAGAATCCTTCCACGCGTGGAGGATGCACGACGAGAAAAAGGCCTCTAGTTTGGCTATCAAGTTCCCGTTTTCGACTTTCTCTGTCATTCGTAGGAAGCTAGCAGCACAGAAGGCCGGCACAAAGTTGTGTGCACTGAGGTTGATTGTGATCCCATAGCAAAACTTAGCACAAAGCTCGAACGCCTCCTCGCCACCTGGGATGTCATGTAGGTCTATGGAGATGTCCCCAACCTCGTCTTTCTCGGAGAAAAGCCTTTGCAATAGGCCACATTTTGGAACAAGATAAGACTGAGCAAAGATTCAAAGATAATACACCAGAGTTCTTCAGAAAAAAACTAATAAAAGCATGACTGCTGCCTCAATTCAATTTGATAATTCTGAAAAAAATGTTGGACTAAGAAGTTACCTTGTGGAGATGATAGGTCATGCCATCTATCCCGATGGTGAGGTCAGTCGGAACGTCTGATATTAAGGTCCTGATCAAAATTCCCATGTCATGAAATGTGACAGACTATATATATAAAATTGAACAGAAATCAGATGTTCCAATTTTTGGCTTACCTCGTTGCATCCTCGGTGTAGAAGGTGTCTGGATTCAATCCAAGTTTCATAAACTTCATCTCCGCAAGAAGATTTTGAGGGCAGACCTCGTTTTAATCTACCAAATAGCACTTGCTGAGTATGAAGATCAAATCTACTACAGCATATATACTTAATCAGTGATATGTTTCTTCTTGGGCAGCTGCTTTCAAAAGTGGCTTAGCATTATCACACTTTAAACATCAGCTCAGATTCTTGATACATCAACTATTGATGAAATAGATCCCAAAAAGTGGCCTGGTTATCGAAGGAATAATTCCAGCATCTTTGATAAACTAACTTTTTGCAAATCGTTGAACTCATTTGGAAATGGGAATCCTACAAAAATGGTGTTTTAGGTAGAGGCTGTGGAAATAAAAAACTGGAACTTTGTAGTATTGCTTTTTCAACAAAATGAGGGGAACAAACTAAAGCAAGAAAATAAGCAGGCACCCATATATGTCGACTATAATGCTTTAACATTTGGATCCCAACACCATGAACACAAATTCTTGAAAAGCACTGCCAACTTATCTTGCATAAATCTGGTAGTCACCCAAATTTGGTAGTAGCAATAACTTTACTTTTTTAACTCAGTTTTCTTGCTTTTCCTTACCTATCACTTTGTTATAGAATCACAAGTGACCAAACCATATACACTACATCTTGTCAATATGCAAAGTTAGGGAAGAATCGAATAAAATCGAAAGTGCAATAATAAAACATACCTCAAAATTGAGTGTAACAGCTGCAGATTGAAGATTTAAGAGAATGATCAGAAATGCATATTAGTGACTTCGGTTGTGATAGCTAAGGTTGGTCCCTTTTGAGCATAGAGAGTAGAAAAGAGTGAAAGCCATTGGAGAAGGAAGTGAAGAAGAAAAGCAGTGTAGGAAATGTGTATTAAATGAGTATGTGGGCTTAGTCAACGTGGTGCTGCATTAATAATGAATCAGCTACTTCAACCATCCTACAAAACCAAATACCACGTCGAGTGGTGTATGTATATATCTACGACCAGTTTCCTCCTGTGTTGTGTATCACCCAAATTTACTCACTCAAGATGCATGCTAGATGCATCCGAAATATACTCTAATTATAATTAGCAAATCATAATTACGATATTTCTAATGAAAATTAGTGACTTTAGTTTAATACTTGTAAATTCTAATTGGAATGGATGCATCCTACATCCACATGTACACAAAATTTTTCTGAAGAGCACACAGAAAAGAAAGCAAGTAGGAAAGGGGAAAAAGAGAAAAGAGGAAAATCAATCTTTCATTCCTACCAAGGCAAAAGATGTTTTCTTAAATTACTTTTTCCTCTCTCACATGAGATGGTTTGTGTTATAATTGATGTTTTCTATTTATAGTTGCCAAGTCACCTACACCTTTTTACCCAGAAACTAATGTTATGCCGTCCGCATTTGCGGTAGTTCTAAAATTGTCATTTTAATTAAAGAAAAATATCACTTGCATTGAAAAGAGTTACTACTAGTTTTTAAATTTTATAATTAATCAACCAGTATTATTTATATTGAAGAATGCATGAAAACAAAACAAGTACTCCTATATAGCAATATTCGTACTTGCTATGTATCAGTATCTCACACGTGAGTTCACCTCACGATTTTGTTATCTTGTTTACTTCAGAAATGGAAGGGCTTGGTAAAAGATAATTAAAATTTATTTTCGGATTATAATTAATAAATACTAGTATATCTGTATGCAAAATTGAAACTCTAATAAATGACGATTTGGATAATCTCAAGCTTTAAGAGAATATTAATATACGTATGAATGTTAACTTGTAATTTTAAAAATAAAGGGGTAATTGTGTCAAAATACACGAACTTTAACCAAATTCTGGTTTTGCACATGACGTTTAAAATCTTTTTGTGAATACACTATTTCATAAAAAAGACTATAAGAAAACTATCAGATTAGCGACGAACAAGAATCTGGTGCCAATTGTGAAAGTTTAGCTAGGGATTCATCTACGAAATATTCTGCTACAGATTATTACCATAGTTATAATATATTTTTATTGTTAATTTAATTAATCCATTTTAATTTTCTTAAATGTATTTTGCATTTATTATTCCCCAAATAAACCTCAGTTCTATCTCTTCCTCTCCATCTCCTCCTTCCGCTGCACTAAGCCATTGCCTCCCCCCCATACACCAGTTCAGTCACCCTCCGAAATCCAATAAGTTAATATATACATTGATATGATACTATTCTTCCAGTATTAAGTAGATTAAGACAGGAAAACCTTTTTTCGATTTTTACCACTACTTTGTTGCATATACACATAGACAAGATTTTGTTTGCAGGACCAACGATCCGACACTAAAGATTTTCAGTGTCTCTCGCTTCAATTATATAATGGTATTTTCGTAAATTGAATTGCACGAGTTCTTTTTTCATTTTTAACCACAAACCAATCGCATTTTCTTTGACTTGACTAATATTCGGTAATCATGCAAGGGCATCATTGAGACACATTTACGTTAGATCGGCCTAACATTAGACTCGACCCAATTAATATTTAAATAATAAGACCGTCAACAATAATTAATAAGGGGCGACAAATAACAAACGGTTCCGCCTTCGACTTCGATAATTAATACTATAGATAATGAGACCGACAACAATTATGCTTTTACAGTTCACTCCGGGTTCGTCTTCGACTCCCCCTCGCTCGACTCATGGCTTAGAATAAAAGCGGCAAATAACTGGCCTAACGTTAGGCCGGCCTCACGCAAATATTTGTCAGGCACATTTACGTTAGGTCGGCCTAACATTAGACCCGACCCAATTAATATATAAATAATGAGACCGACAACAATAATAAGGGGCGACAAACAACAAACGGCTCCGCCTTCGGTTTCGATAATTAATATATAGATAATGTGACCGGCAACAATTATGCTTTTACAGCTCGCTCTGGGTTCGCCTTCGGCTCCCCCTCGCTCGACTCATGGCTTAAAATAAAAGCGACAAACAATTGACCTAACGTTAGATCGGCCTAACACAAATATTTGTCGCATTTAATTCACAATATGGATGAATCAATTGTTAAAATGAAACGAGCCCTATTAATTTTTTACACCGTCACTCATCCTAATTCAATTTATAGAATGGGGAATGTCCAAAACTATGAAAAATATTAAATTAATAACTCAATCGTCTTAAAAATTGACCGGAGAAGATGAAATACGGTAGAAACTATAAACTCTATAAATTAATATTCTTGGAACCATCAAAATTTATTAATTAAAAGAGTAATTAATTAATTGATAAATTAATAATTATTAATTTATAATAAAATGCTTAGTTTTCAAACAATTTTCAAACTTCCACTTAATTATTGTACAATGCATGTATATATCAAATGAAGGGTCCAATTATATTTCAAATATCGCCCTTCAATCTTCCATCTTATTTTATACTTATTGTGTTCAACGTATCATTTATGTATGTTAAAAAATATTTTATATTATATAATATAAATATAAGATCAAATATTTTACATAAACAAATCATACACACAACATCACATCTTAAAGGTGTGAAAAGAACAATTATTGAGTCAAGTAAAAACAAAAGACAATTGAGACATTTTTCAAAAAACATTGATAAATCATTAATGTATATGTACTTTATAAGGAATTATTAATTTATATTTTATGTGGAGTCTATATAAATTATCATAAATATATTATCTTATAATTTTAGCGAGTTTATTAATTTAGCACCCTATCCCCGAGTCGGGACCGGCCAAAATTATTATTTTAGAAAATTTATTAATTAATCGAGTATTAATTTATTAAATTTCTACAGCAGAAAGTCAAAATGATATAAACTCAATCCTCTTAATTTGCTAGACATTTAAACAAGCTTATAAGTTTACGGTACTTGTAGCGTTGTGTGATGTACTTTATACATATATGTGTAAAAATAGGTGTTATCGAATATGCGAATTATTTTTGTCGTGAAAAGTGATTGAAGAAATTCCAATACAAAATAATATGCCGTACAAATGAAATTGCAAGTGGGAAACAAAGCCTAGCGTTTGTTGAAGTTGAAATAAAAAAGTGGAGCCTACATGTAATGGTAATGTAACGTAAAAAATCGTGTATAACAGAAATGCCATCATATTTGTTCCCACTAGCTCTGTCCCATCTGAGATGTACTAGGTGTCGGCCACGTGTCGCGACTATGGCCGTCCGATGCTCAGAATATACGGTTTCGGACTTCCAATCCATGCTGTCGCCGCGCGTGCATGCGTGCTTCTTAATACTTCGTTTACTTCATTCCACTGATTATGTCTTATTTCTCATTTCATCTCTTTCCATATCATTCCAGTAATTCAGGTTTAAATTGATTACTCAGGGGGTACACAATATTTAGTGAGGATCTACGCTTTAATCATGCCATCCAAACCCTATTATTATTATTATTATTATTATTATAACTGGACATGAAAAATACTCTTTTTACAAAGAAACTGGTTATGATTCGGTTCACTAATTTGATTTTCTTAAACTGTCAATAACAATCATAAGCTAGATATAGTATAGTTGTGAATATATTTTTTATAAAGAAGAATTCATTAATAACCAAGAAATATCATCAATCACATTTCACTAAGCCATCTAGGAAAACTAAAAATCCAACACAAAGAACTCGAACTATGTCTCACGTTTTGAGCTAAGCTGTGAGCTGTTTTATTAGCCGTACATTATAAACTATGAAAAACCCTCACCAACATATATTGCCTTGCCGCCACCAAAATCTCATGTATAGTTGTGAATATTATACGAGACTATGTAAATTAATGTAAGTTGTAAGCGTACATAATGTATATAAGACCCTAGCTAGGCACTAACATTTACCGACTCTAATTAACTAGGTAAGCCGGTCTTGGACTCCCGAGTAACTAAAACCTTATTTAGGTAAAACTTTACAATGAAAGAGTATCATTCTATGCAAGATAATATCTAACATCCTCCATATATAGGATATATAAATATAGCATTTTAAAAACACAAATTGTAATATTTTGGGATTAAAAAGAAGTTGTCCTTGAATAAGTTAACAAAAACATTTTTAGAGTGTTGGCAGCGACCCCCGCGGTGAGGCGGGCGGTGACGTGCGCCCGCGGGCGTTGCCATTTTGTTACCGTTGGAGATCGCGGGGGGGTGGCGGGCGCGGGCGCATGTGCGACCGCCCAGGCGAGGTGGACGCCCGCCACGCGGCGCCACCCCGTGCTGCCACGTCATCGGTCCGTTGAAAAAATCTGATTTTTCATATATTCTTTTAAAAATATTTTTCGAACACAATTTCAATTATAATACCCCTTCTTCGCATCATTTTTACATCAAACTTCCAATCTTCATTTCTACACCAATCTTCTTCACTTTGGCAATATTTTTTACAAAATTGTATTGTAATTTTCCAAATATTCAATACAATTTATTTATTTTAATTAATTAAATAATCTATCTCTGTAATTATAAAAGTATTATTGAATATCACACTAGATACATAAATCACATGAAAACACTGGTTTAGAATGAGAATAGGGCACTAATTTTGATAGTTTTAGTCCAATAAATTAATAATCCCATTATTCAAGTATTATAAATTGGGCTTGTGACGTCAAATTTAACCCCTAAAGTATTTTTCGACATCGGAAAAGCATAACGGACCATGCTGCCAAGCCACCGACCTGGATGAAACAACATCCTTTTGAGTTTGAAGTGATAAATTAATGTGACTTAAAGAAATGAAACTTTTTTAATGGTTTATTAGGCTAAACTTTCACAAATCCCCATATTATATATCAAGCTGCACCAAGTTTTTTAAAATTTTCATATGTGACAAGAATAGTCGTAGCATGATACAGCAACTAATGTGGTGTATGATAAAAATTCGACAGATTACGAGATGATTGCAAGTTAATTTTTCATATTTTAGATAAATCTTCTATTTAAATTACTACAAACTTTTTTCTATTAAAATAAAATATTTTTTAGTAATGCTTTAATAATTTATTTATTTCAATTTATAGTAGCTAGCTAGTTTCTTTCTGACAGAAGAAGTAGGAAAAATCGAAGAAACACCCTCATTATTGCCCTATTTTTCATGTATAATTTATTCATCTCCTAACATTTTTTAATGAATGTTTGAAATACTATGACTTCGAAACAAAGTATTGATTTACTTTCTAAGTTAGTATAAATTACAATGCTAGGTGATTTCTCACGAAACTCGACTAGCTAGACACTAATTAACCTCACAGTTAATTCAACTTTTTTAGGGAAATTGTATTTAAGTCTTTTAAAAAATTAATATACCAAGGAATAACATTAATTTACACAAAATTTGATTAAGAAGATAATGGAAAAGAAACTGAAAGAGGGGTGACGGACCACACTAATGAATTATATATATAGTGAATTAAAACTTCAATGGGACCCAGTTGCCCCCTTGGGACCCAGCAGGCTAGGAGATTTACATACCAATCTTATCTTATTTTAATTTGTTGTCACTAAAATCTCATTTCAAAGGTAGAATTTAAGAATGATATACATAGTTCAATTTCAAATTGACGGCGTCGTGTAAAAATAAAACTTATTTTTCACACCGTTGATAAAAGTGAGTTAGAACAGTTTGACATCGTAAAATAAGGTGAGACAGATTTGGGCTGACCTGACTTGTTATTTTCCAACCCAATACTAATACTATTACTAGCAAACCGGACTTTCCCACGCCTATAGTGCAAGTTTAATAGCTTTATTATTTGTGGCTCAATTTTCTTAAATAGCGGAAGAATTTCTTAAATATATTTAACCCTCTTTTACAAAATTTACAAATTCTATAATCGTTAATTTGGGAAATACTTTCGATGGATTTTCAATAATGTGCATAATATGATTTTTTTTATGGTCATTACAAGAAAATTCTATACTTACAAAGGAGATATTAAGACTATTCTCATTCATGATCTAAACCAATTTAATTTTTGAATAAAATACTCATTTCTCTCTCCTCCACATATATATTTATAATTTAATTTTTTTCATAATCTTTTGCACTCCATTTATGACACTAATAAAATCTATAAATTTACCCTCCAAAATAAAGTAAAGTGACATGTGTGATGTGTCAATAGGTTGTGGAATAATTTTTTCATAATTTAATATTAATCAATTTATCAAGTTTGTGAAAAAATCATCAACTAATTTCTTTCTTCTTTTATTTTTCATTAAATTATTTGTCTTGTAGTTCAATAGATTGTCAAAAAATCATGAATAAAGGTAGTCTAATTAGAGTCTGAAAAATAGAAATCTTCTGGGGTGCTAATGGATGATGAAAATATTGTGGTCTAAACTTCCCCACATTTTCAATTCCTAATGATTTAAGAAATGCATGATCAAATAATATGGGAAAGGAAACAAAATTTCATGAATTCGAGGTGCCATGCCCCACTTTTGTTTTCTTGACCCACCTCGCATTTATCTATTTTCAATAGCAAATTCCACTTGGACATGTCATTTATGAGAAAAGGGCAAAAACCTAAAATACATACCACGTGGACCTCACAAGCTCGATTCCAGTCAAACTTTTGATTCTTGTAAATTAACTTTTCAATATCCAGAAAGAGGGGATTTAGAGTGAGTAGTTGAGGATATTGTAAGAGTAAATTTATTTTATTCACAAGTTAATTTCAATGATGGGTAATAGGAGCTTTAATCTCATGTCATGACCTAAAGCAATATCCTGTCCCACCATCGTTTCCGGGGGACATCATGGCCATGATCACGATTATCGTAATAATAACATGATTAGCATCATGCCTATTAATCGATTTAACAAAAAGATTTGCTAGCTATAATTGCAAATACATCAACCCTACCTTTTATTATTTTAATTTTATTTAAGAGAAACATGAAATACTCTTTAATTTATATAATTAGCCATCGGTTTTGGGGCAGATAGTGGCCAACTGAATTTTAAACAAGGTGACTTTTTTTATTTGCGTATCATCATGCCTATTTGATTTTTCTAAATTGAAATGCTTATGAGGCTCAGAATGGATAAGATAAAAATCAAGATTCCGCCTCGCCATGAAAACCATCGTCATTTTATTGTTGATAAAGTATTATAACTGTGAAATAAGGTGGAACAATATATTTTCACTTAATATGCGTGTGTATTCACATATTGATTTATCATTAATTACACATGCATCGATCTACATATACAGAAAGACTAATCTATTGCAGGAAAGAAAGTCCGGAATAAAACCCATTCAACTTCT
This sequence comes from Salvia sclarea, assembly GCA_036873715.1. Classification (NCBI taxonomy): domain Eukaryota; kingdom Viridiplantae; phylum Streptophyta; class Magnoliopsida; order Lamiales; family Lamiaceae; genus Salvia; species Salvia sclarea. The sequence continues at coordinate 2,878,875 of JAYJMF010000066.1, forward strand.
ATCACATACAATCCTCCTTATTACCAAATTTGTTACTACAATAAATAGTCAATCTGAACTCAGTTGAGAGTCATTATGAGATATATTGTCTCCCAATGGTCAATATATCTTCTTTGAATCTTTTAAAACATATAAAAGTGATAATCAATCTCAATTAATGTGCTCATTAATGAAATCTAGCTATGTTAAAATTAATCTGAAGTGTAACAAGATCATCATACCATGACTTAGCTGGTACTGAAACCTTGAAATCCATTTCATTGAGAAAAAAGATTCATATATATTACGTCTCGCACAACTTTTTTGTTCATAACACTGTATTTTGACTACGCTTTCTCCTCCATGCACCCCTTTTGTTAACATTGTATTTTAAATTGCGAACATGTATATACATGTGAAAGATTTTCGATTGAATTTTAAAGAAACCATTGTGTAATGTGGATATGATTGGAAAACTCTAGTTGTGGCTTTGGGGTGATACCCTCATTTCATCAATTATTATTATTATTATTATTATTATTATTATTATTATTATTATTATTATTATTATTATTATTATTATTATT
>JAYJMF010000066.1:2892547-2933238 GCA_036873715.1 Salvia sclarea
AACAACAACAACAACAACAACAACAACAACAACAACAATAATAATAATAATAATAATAATAATAATAATAATAATAATAATAAGATAAGATGGATGAGTTATGAGTTATGATGACCCCGCTTAGCGCTACATTCGCCAATAATCTCGATTTAAATTTAATTTTGCAATCTCCCTTAAAAAAACAAACGAAAACAAGATTAGAAGAAATAGGGAGATTCCAAGCATATCATTACACGACTTGATTTTCTTCCTTTCAAAGAAAAGCACAAATTTAAGGATTTGAGATTATGTTCTTTGTCTGAAAGGGACATCTTTCCCCCTAAATTCTTTTCATTTTTCATTTTTTCATTTTTTCTCTCTTTTTCAAATGAGTTCTGATGATGGAGTCTCTCTACCATCTAAAAAGGTTTCCAGGAAGCCCAGATGTAATCTTAATTTATTTATTTTTTTCATTGAATCGTGATTCGAATTTCATGTTATGCATGTTGATTTTTGTCAAATTTTCTAGCTTGACATTTATAATAATTAATGTTTGCAGATTCAAAATTTACTCAGCAAGAACTCCCTGCCTGCAAACCGATTCTTACTCCTGCATTGGTATGTTTCCTCAATTGGTGCGTCGAAATCAATGCAAAAAAAAATCATATTTGTTGTTTATTTATTTATTTTTATATTTAATTGCATTTTTCTTGTTTAATTAGGTCATTGGAATTCTCATCTGCCTTGCCATAGTCTTCATTCCAATCGGTCTTCTCGCTCTTTCCGCATCAGAGAATGTAATCATCTTCATGATCTAAAGATTATCTTATTTTGGTGAATTTCATATTCATTTTGTGAGAATATTTGGAAAAAATGAGAGAGAATTCATAGCAAGGTGGAGAAAGTCCTTCAATCATGAAGATCTATGATGAATGCATCATAAAGGGACATTTTGTTAGATGCAGATACTTTTCGTTGCGAATGCATTTACTTTCATAGTTCTCACGTTATGACTATAGTTAAGGTTTTTACAGTAATCGGCCCTTGTGTAGGTGGTTGAAGTGGTGGATCGTTACGACGAGGCGTGCATTCCATCGAAGCAGAAGGTTGGGTTCATCAAAGATCCTACAACAAACAAGACCTGCATGAGGAGCTTCACTGTGTGTAACTATATTGCCTCTCTCACATTTTGAGTATTGATGATTGATTTGGATTTGGTTTTTAGAGCATTGTTTGTTTAATTGTAGATTCCAAAGAAGATGAGGAAGCCAATTTATGTGTATTATCAGCTTGATAACTTCTATCAAAACCATAGGAGGTGAGTATAATATAGTGTATAATCACTTGAATAGGAAAGGTTAAGACAAAAACCATTCTTAAAGTGAGAACGTGATAATCACTATGATGATCTATGTTAAATGCATCATTTTATTGAATCAATGCATCTACTTTCGCAGTTCTCATGTTCTCACTATAAATAAGGTTTTTACAGGTATGTGAAGAGTAGGAGCGATCGGCAGCTATGGACCCCTAAATCCGAATCTAGCACGAGTCTGTGTGACCCGGAGGGGCAGACGGGGGATGGCAAGCCCATCGTCCCATGTGGGCTCGTTGCTTGGAGTCTATTCAACGACACGTACATGTTAACCAAGAACGACGCCGCATTGCAGATCAACAAGAAGGACATCGCCTGGAGGAGTGATATGAAGCACAAGTTCGGTGCCAAGGTCTACCCGAAGAACTTCCAAAATGGGTCCTTGATTGGGGGTGGAAAGCTCGATGAGACGATTCCGCTGAGCCAGCAAGAGGATTTGATGGTGTGGATGCGGACTGCGGCCCTACCCACGTTCCGGAAGCTATATGGGAAGATCGAGACGGACTTGGAGGCGAACGAGAGGATCACGGTGACGATACAGAACAACTACAACACCTACTCCTTCAATGGGAAGAAGAAGATAGTGATCTCAACAGCTACTTGGATTGGTGGGAAGAATGACTTCATTGGGAGGATGTATATGGTTGTTGGAGGCACTAGCCTTGTTCTTGCCCTAATCTTCTCACTTCTTTATGTTTTCAAGCCAAGGTATTTTACTTACTACTCCCTCCGTCCCATTTTTCACGTCTCAGTCCCATTTTTCACGTCTCATTTCCTTTTCTGGCGAACTCTTACACACAGAAAGCATGTGGGCCCCACTATTTCCGTGTCGGAAAAAAATGAGACAAGAAAAATGGGGATTCATCAATTCTCTCTTCATTTCATCAATCTTTAATTTCTCATCTCACTTCTTCTTCATCATGTATGCAGGCCTTTGGGGGATCCCACCTATCTCTCATGGAACAAGAATCACCCCTTGGATTGATTCAATCTCTCTTTTATCCCTAGATAGAGAGGGAGAGAGGGCTAAATTAAGCACTTCTTGTAACATTTTTTTCATCATGGGATTGCTATTTCTTTTCTTGAAACATTAGACTTTTATTCATGGCTGGCAGATAAATCTTCTTCAAAATGAGAATTTTTGCTTCATTGTGTTTGCCAAGTGGGATTTATTGTAATGAGTTGGTTTGAATCAAAGTGCTTTATTTATGTTAGTCTCTATTGATTCACCTAATGATCTGCAAATTGCCTTAGCCTTATATCAACACAAGATCGCGCACTAATTTTCTAGGTGACTCGAACCTCTAACTTATTGGTTGGAGGTAAAGCTTCTTACCAACTCCAACGGGCTGCACTTCGACATCTCAAATTCTAGCTAATATATGTAGCTGGTTCTTCTCTCAAAATCCTATACAAATCAAAAGGAAATGCAAAACCTTGATTTATTAGTAGAAATGCAACTAAGCAACTTTTATTCTAAAATAAAAACAGAATATCCTTTCCCTTAGGATTAGCCCCAAATCAAATGAAGAAGCAAGCCCTAACTTTTCCAATTCAATCTTCTTGGAGCTCGAGACAGTTATCCCTTAGCTCCATGAGAAATTGAGTAAAAATGGAAGCTGCTACTTTCACTGCTTCCGCCATTTCTCAGCTGAGAAAACAAGCCACTCCGTTTACCCCAAAAGCTTCATCATCATCATCATCTTCAGAGAAGAAGGAAAAAATCGAAATCAGAGTTTGCACAAACAGGACTTGCAGAAAGCAGGGCTCTTTCGACACTCTGCAAGTTCTCTCCGGCATCGCGCCGCCCTTCGTCACGGTGAACTCAGGCGGATGCCTCGGTCGGTGCGGCGCTGGCCCCAACATCGTGATCCTGCCGGGACCTGTTCTCGTGGGGCACTGTGGGACCCCCACCAAGGCGGCAAACGCCATGGCGGTTGTCTGCGGCGATGGCGATAGAGATGGCGGGAGGAAGTGTTTGGAGGCGCTGGCGTTGAGGAAGAGAGCTGAAGATGAGATAAGCCGAGCTGATTTTGCGCAGGCTTGTGATTTGCTCTCGCAGGTATCATCTCTCAATCGTGGATTGAATTAATGTGTGTTCAATTAGGGTTTGCAATTGGGGATTTTTTTATTTTTGGCTATTGAGGGAATTAATAATTGCTGATATTATCATATGCAGGCTATTGTGCTGAGACCATTTGGGGGTTTGCATATAATGTACAAGGAAAGGTTTGTGGATTTACCCTTCTATTTTTGATAGGTTTATTGCTAGTTTCGAACTGATTCATCGTCGTGTCATTGCTTGGTATGAATAATTTACGTTGAAATATGCTTCGTGATTCCACCTCTATCGTGTAATTTTATCAGGTCAGCTGCAAGGTTGGCAATGGGAGACGTAGATGGAGCATTTGCGGATGTGAACGAGGCTTTGACTATTGCGCCTCACTATCCTCAGGTGAGTTTGGCTGCGCTGCAAATCTTCGAATGAATCATAATTGGATTTGGCTCTATGGTTTTACTGTTAAATGGTAATACTAGTAAATGATCATTCATTACTGCATATTAGGTGGTGTTACAGCTCTTAGCAGAAGAAATTTGTCAACTTCACTGCTGATTGTGTTAATCCAATTCTGTACAAGCTGTGTTATTCTTACTCGTTTGAAATCCCATTGGTGAGGAAAAGATTCACCGACGTCATATTTACAGGCTTATATATGCGAAGGTGATGTTTATATGGCTACGGATCAATTTGACAAAGCTGAGGAGTCCTATTCGATTGGTCTAGATTTAGAGCCATCAATTCGTCGTTCCAAGTCATTCAAGGTACTGTCGGTTTTGGTCAGATTCTGATATACATACCCTCTTTTTGACAATCCTGAGATGATCCTCGTTTCAGGCAAGAATAGCAAAGCTCCGAGAGAAACTAGCTCCTGCAAATTCAGGATGAAGCTTCTTGTAGATAGAATTGTACTTGAACTAGCACAAAGGTTCCTACTCTATTGGAGTATATAATAATTCTAGAAATTCTGAAAATATGGAGGTAATAAAGAAGTCATTTCATTTCTTGCACATATGTATTAATATCATATCAGAGCAGAAATTCTAATACTACATATATATATGACATTGTTTGATAGACTATTGTTTGGATAGGATTGTTGCTCTTTTTAATGCCTCAGGTGGTCGTCGCAGCATCAAAGTGAGAACCACACTGGAACAAATCGAACTTCTTGACCTTATCCCACAACTTAGAACCCTTTCTGCCGTCTAGATCACCAACTGCATTCTGATCTCCGTTTGATTTCTGATCGCCTAATTTCTTGACGTTGAAGCTAAAGCATTTACTCAGTTTGATAGCACCACGACCGCCACCTCCTATACGGAAGCAGTCTTCCAAATTCACCTCTTCTCCGCCTTTACTCTTCATTTCTTTAGAGATGCTCTTCTCTTCTTGCTTCACAAGCTGCTCGTAATATTCCTTATTCCTCTTCTCCAACCCGTGAATCTGCCCCTGAAGATCCTCAATCTTCCGACTCAGCATGCAGACCCGGTGATCCTCCCTCGTCTTCAAGACGCACCTAGCTAGCTCAGCTGCCTTCCTCTTCAAGAACATCGACTCAGAGGCCAGCCCTTTGTTCTCTTCCACCAGCGCAGACACTCTGTAACCCAGTGTCGAATTGTCGTTCAGCAGAATCAACCTCTCCGACTCCAGCACATCCAACAAGTTCTTCTGCAGGTCCATCTTCCTCGACGACTCGCTCCACCTCTTCTCCACCACAGCCAGCTCATTCTGAACAATGTCATACTCCACCGTCTTCATAATCAAGTCTGCAACAAGCATATCAGCATCAATCTCCCTAGTCTCAACGGGAGGCACAGTTGGAGGCTGGAAAGACAGCGAGCTCTCAGCATCAGAATCAGTGACTTCTCCAGTGTCCCCTTCATCCGGCTGAGCAGCTTCTTCAAATTTCACAAGCAGATTAGGCGAAGAGCATCTGCTCTGCGGCTTCTGCTGCTGCTGCTGATTCTTGGCAAGAACCTGGCAGTAACGGTCTGCCAACGAGAGGTACCCGTTGTACAAGTCATCAAGCAGTGCCAGAAGCTGAGGGCGTTCGTGGTAGTAAGAATTCGCTCTTTCGGAAAAACTATCAGGACTCTTTCCTTTAGGTGTTTTCCTTGTAAGCATCTTCATCCTCTCATCCAAATCTATACAAAAACCCAGAAATCCAATTGATTGCATTAAATGAAATACGTTGCCTCTTCTTTAGATTTCAAAAAGTCCTGGTTTAAATCTTATGTGGGCCTATAATTATGATTGCTAACCATCTTGTTTGAATCTTTGCAGGTCTATTTAAAGCAAATATTCAGTCATGTGCTGAATATGCAGTGTGTAATAAGGCATTTCTTGATAGAGACACAGTATGATCCAGCTTGAAATATTAATGGATGAAAAGGAAACAGGAAGACAGATGCCCTTGTGAAGAAGGGCTTCTTCCACCCGATCGTCCCAACCCGACCCGGCCCGACTCGAAGGAAGAGTATTTTGGATTTTTGCATGATTAGATCAGAAAGTGAGAGGCAAAATCAGAATCAAATCATATTCCATCTGCAACAAGGCAGCAGTAAAAGCTACTTGGCCAAAAGGGTTCAAATTTTGAACAATGGAAAAGAGGGAGCAGCAGATGATAAAGTTTGTAGCTTTGTAAAATAGGTGTATTTTTGTAGGGCTTGAAAGTGACTTGTCAAGATTTGTATTTTTCTGCACATATGCAGAAAAGCAAATGCCCTAGAAAAACCATCATGGCCCCACAATTCAAGATTGAAATTCAAAAATCCCATCTTTTTCTGCACTAGCTTACAATGGAGTTAGTCTTGGAATATTTCACATCTCCTTTTCACTCATTCAAGAATCAAGAGCATGTATGATTGAAAAAGTTTTCAAATTTTGAATGTGTAACCAAAAGGGAAATTCAAAATAAAACAAACCCAAAAAAAAGATTTGATTTTTTTACCAGCAATGGCGCAGAGAAGCCAGGATGGTTTGTTGAAGCCTCTTCTCCGCCGTGATTGGTGATTTGCCGGCACGGCAGCAGCCTCCCCGCCGCCACTTTTCTCAGCCTTGGCCACCATTTGCACCAGCCAAAAAATCTAAACCTACAGCATCAACATTAAAAAATTGAGCAAACAAATTAATTCATTTCCTTAAATAATGATCCCAGAATTCACTGCCATTAACTGTGGAGCTATAAATATAAGGCAGATATTGTCATAAAACCCTATCTCTCACTATTGTCATATACACACATTACTGTGTGTGACTGCAAAAATGAGCAAAAAACATTTAATACTACAAAGCTAACACATTGAATGAAGAAACCAACAAACAAAACACACTACTAAACCACTTTTCAACCTCCATTTCTTGGCTTCTTTCTACTTGCATTCAAATCAAAACTCTAAGATAATCAAACCTCTCTCTCTCTAAAAAGGAGTGAAAAATGGGATAAAGATTGAAGCTTTGCATGACGAAACTCATTTTTTCAACCTCCATTTCTTGGCTTCTTTTTAATTGTAGCTCAAAGATAATCAAACCTCAAACATAGCCTCCCTCTCTCTCTCTCTCTCTCTCTCTCTCTCTCTCTCTCTCTCTCTATCTCTAAAAGGGAGTGAAGAATGGGAAAAAGATTGAATCTTTGCATGATGAAACTCATTATTTTCTTGTTTGAACATAAAAACAAGAGGAAATAAAGACTGCATATGATGATACATCCATACCTTGACGATTTTGCAGAGGTGAAAATTTAGCAAAACAACACACACAAAACACACAGTGTGTGTGAAAAGAGTGATGTTGAGAAGAAGCACAAGTAGGTTGGACTTTGGAGTGTAGAGATGGGAAAATTATGGTCAGAGCAAAGCTTTTATCAGAGAAGAGAGAAGAAAAACCGCCTAGAATGATTTGAGTGATAGCCAATGGGAGGGTAACACGTAGGCAAGATTGCCGTACTAGCATTTAATGCATCAGAGCTCTGAAGCCTAACGTTGGTTTCGTTTGGTTTGGAATTGGAAAATGGAAGCTACTAAAAAGTAGGACTACCTTTTCTTCTTTATCTTCTTCAAATCTCTCTCTCTCTCTCTCTCTAGAAATAATTCAATGTTGCTTGTTATAGGAGAATTAATTAATTGAAACAACGAGTGCATTAGTATATTACTAGTATTTAATTATTGAGATGAGATGATATCCATTTAGTGCAGATTTCAACTTATTATCAAAACTGGAGTAATTAATGATTAATGCTCCAAAAATATTTGGAACTCGGAACCATCGTTTTCACCTTCAACTTGGATGCTATTTGGCAACACCGATAAATGCGTGGGGGCTGCACTCATAAATGATAATCCTCCTACAAGTGTGAATATGCAAATATTTATATATTGTTGAGTCTTTAATTAAAAATATTCTCTTTTTATAAATTATCGACCATCTATCATAATTAAGTTAATGGTCTAACGTACCTTTGTGTTGACGGGCTGTAATTATTTTTCGCGAAAAGCCTTATACTTGTGAGAAAAAAGTAGGTAATCGATCGACCTGCTATCTCAAACTGATCAGTCGTCCAATTGACAACCTCGAGCTGGCTTAAAAATCTCATTTAGCAACTTAAAACTCAAACAAATTGGTGACCATTAGAGGTGTCAAATGGGCAGCCCCGACCCACAATGGAGCAGCTTGGGGATTTTTTTTTGAATTTTGTTTTATAAATAAATTTTATTATTTTTACATAGATTTAATTATATATTTATGAATCATTTATCAAATTTACGAAAAATTATATATAAAATATAAATATTAAATTATAAAATAAAATAAAAACACATATGGGCCGAGCCGCCTCAATTATATAATCAGCCCAATAGGGGCCCACTACAAATACCTACCGGGCCAGCCCAGTTGTCAACTAAAGTGAGCATCAAATGCATGAAGAGTTTAAGCTTATCTGAATTCGATAACAAACGAATCAAGCTTGAACACGACTCAATTACACTCCAACGACGCACGAAACGTGTCGGTGTAGAAGTTCACCAAATTTTTTTTTTTTTTTTTGGCAAAATTAATTCTACAAGAAGCAACAAAACCATTCAACATTCTGCTAAATTGTTAACTTACACATAACGTAACGTGTGAAAAATAATGTGCCAAAAAAAAGTTGATTCCTTATCGAAATGATGACATGATTCCATACTAACTCAAGAGGCTGCCCAATATCTGCATTTAACTTTTTCCCCTTCTATAAGCCTCTCCACTGCATCTGATGGTAGCCCTATCAGCTCCAGTGTCTTCTCCCACACTCTTGATGCCGTCTCGATGTTGTGTGCTTCCTCCGAAGGGTTTGCGGGGCGGCAGTCGTGATTGATGAAAGCGCACACGGGCCAATCTTCCGATTTCAGAGAGTCGGTGTAGTCCACGAGCTGGGGATCGGTGGCTGCAAAGAGAGTGCTTCTAGAGCCTGTAATATCCCACACAAACTGCTTAGCTGCTGCGCAGGTGATATAAAGATGCTCGTTTCGACTGAAACTGTAAGTGACATTTACCTTCTTCGGGGCTGAAGATGAAATACGGAATTAATTGGTAGCCAGCTTGAACGATCTTCGGAAGATCCCTAGCCTGCATTTATAGTCTAAAGATATGATTGTGAACTACGACGATACGTTGAAAGAAAGTAAACAATCAATTATATCATATATGTTCCGTGAGCAGCCACGATCTTGTGGGATGTAAGGAACTTACGACGTTTGTGTGGACTATTCCTGGCGAAACACACGCTATGTTTATGCCTGCTTCCGATGGCAGTCTCTTGTTAAGGACACTGCTAAACATGATCTGCATTAAGAAATCATTGACTGAAACATGAAATTCGCATGTCTTTCAAACTTCGACACGAAACTGGAGATTTGCTTAAATGTGCAACCAACAGAAAAGAAGAAACAGCGATTACACTAAAGCAACTGCTGAAAAACTCAAAGCGGGAATTTGGAAGTACCTGTGCTAGCTTACTGCCCGAATACCCAACCATACTTGTAAATTTTCTTTTACCAGATGTAACATTCATGTCTTCTGGATCAACAAATCCTAAATTATGCATCTGCAAAAAAGCAAGATAACTATGATCAGTTAATTATCATGCCATCTTTCCAACAGTCATCAGTTAATTCTCTATCAAAAGCCATAAACAAAAAGCTCTCATCGATTCTTCAGTGCTTTGCTAATCTAGCAAGAAGTAACACAAACTTTTTATCATTCATGTGAAGGCTTCTATATGCAGGAAATGAGGATACTCTCCCTCATGGTAAAGTTTTAAGACAGGGTAAGCTAGATGCACTCTTCTTCTGTTAGGTTCAGGTATTGTTTAGTTTCGTATAAAATATTGAGGAATTTATAAACGAAAAAATGATTCAATTAAAGCAGAAGCACCACGATTCTGTCTGGGAGGAATCATAACAAAACAAAGAATACATACTTCTGACATGTTTTTTTGGGATGTATAATGTACACAATCATCATAAAACTTACAACAGAATTGACATTGACAATGCGGCTGGGCGAGCTTCTAATAAGAGAGGGCAAAAGCAATACTGATAGCAGCGCTGGGGCTAGATGGTTCACTTGCATATGTTCTTCATAGCCATCCCTTGAAAATTTTTGTGGTTCTGGATGAGCAATAATGGAGTAAGTTCAACAAAGATTCAATTTATTACCTTATATTCTTTGCTTGTAGGAAAAAACAGCATAAGGGGTCAATTAAAAATCAAGGTATTTGTGCATATGACACCAAAAATGGCTGCATCACGGTCGAACTAAGGGGGACATCAAAAAAATAGTGTGCCTCTTGTGTGTGTGTGTGAGATTCCTCCTTATGTGAGAATGGACCCTTCAAATACAAACCTCCAATGGAAAATATCCCAGCATTGTTGATCAGAGCATGTAGAGGCCCTGATCGTGCATTCCATGCTTCGGCGAATCTTGCAACGGACTCCAGAGAGAGAAGATCAAGTTCCATAACCTTGAAATGCATAGAAATTAAAATTCTCTTCAACTTACCGACACTAAATCAAGAGTTGCAGAGACAATACAAACTTAAACATCCTTATTCCAGAAACAGAAATGCGTAAACAATAAAGAAGTTGCAGCAAATGCATCAATTGTTAATTTAATTCCACAAGTAAGACTTTGTTTCCCACCATGAATTCAGTGTATTAACTAACAACCTCGATATTAAGAGGAAGACCCTTCCCGGACCAATTCTCCTGCCACTTCTTTATCAAATCATTAGCAGCTTTGGTATTTCTTACTGCCATCACGACGTGCCCCCCTGCTTCCGCCAATTGCCTATGCAATAATGAACCAACAAAAAACCATCAAATTCCATTCATACAAAAACCAGCTCGCGAAATGCAGACCGGTAAATGGATGATGCAGATGAACCAAACTTAACTGCAACATTACTAAATAGTAAATCAATCACTATAACAGCAGAAATCCACTACTAATAACCGCATTCAGCTTGATTTTCCCCAAATCACTTCCGATTCCATATCAACATTACAAGGTGGCAAAACAAGCATACGCACTCAATATTCCACCGCACGAACCCTAACACACTCAATTACAGCCGAACAGACGATCCAACCGTTAAAATTGAAAATCATCAAATTCCATTCATACAAAAACCAGCTCGCGAAATGCAGACCGATAAATGCACGATGCAAACGAACTAATCTTAACTGCAACAATAGTAAATCAATAACTACAACAGCAGAAATCCACAGCTAATAACCACATTCAGCTTGATTTTCCCCAAATCACTCAATATGCAAAACAGCACAAGCACTCAATATTCCGCATGAACCCTAACACACTCAATTACATCTGAACAGAACAATCCAACCGTTGAAATCGCAGAAAAAAAAAAAGCATCAGCGGTGAAGGAAAAACCTGGCGATTTCCTTGCCGATTCCGGAGGTGGAGCCGGTGACGATGAACGTGAGATCATTAATCGGCGGCAGGGGCATTGGATTCGGAACGTTGCTGGCGACGATTCTCTGGAACAGCATCTCGTATGCGAGGTAGAACCACCCCATCATCCACTCAATCCACCCCAATCCTTCCTTCTTCGCCTTCTCCGCCGCCTCCTGCGGTGGTTTCCCGTTGTCCGCTCCCTTCTCCGACGAAGGTGACGCCATTTTCGCACACTTCACACAGTGAGAGAAGCTCAATTGAAGTTTGTTTGTGTATGGTTTGGAGATTCCATGGAAACAGCTGAAAGAGTAGTGTATCAGTGAGTGAATCTGGACCGTCCGATTAATTCTCATGATGAGATCGTGGCCGTTGATTTTATGTTTAGGCTGGAAGATTCGGTTGATTTTTGTTGTATTACCTTTTCCAGGGAATCGTGTTCCCATTTTTTTATCATGATAAGAAAAATACACACGATTTTGAATCTCAAGGTAAAAAGGGGGCAAATTTTCAAATTTATTTCCTTTTTAAAAATAAATACTATAATGACAAAAAATCAAAATAGAAAAATTAAATACTCGACTTCTGTTTAATTAGTTAAGCTATTAAATTCAATTTGAAATTATTTTTCTAATAACTTTTTTTTTAAATGTTGAAACAAAAACAAGAATATTTTAGTCTTAATGTTAAATAAAAGGTTCAATAAATATTATTAAATTGACAACGTTCTAGTCTAGTCAACATCTCAATCGATAAAACCAACCTATTTTCGGAATTTTAGTCCCAAAAAAATCTAAATTATTTCTTTCTTTTAATTTAATTTGGGATCCACATATCCGGTTCATGTGATTTTCAATTATTTATCAATATTCTTTATTTAATTTCATACAAATAAATTCTCTTAAAATGAAAAAACAAGAATGATGTACTGAAATTTTGAGGGGTGAATATAGAGATGCCTTTCTTTGTAGGAACGATCATTAATTCAATATGTATTTTATACATATAAATTGTCCAAAATTTTAATAAATTTAAGTTATTTTCATTTTCTTTAAGTTAATCTTGGAAAGTTAGCTAGATTGACAGTACGGAAGCATAACAAATTTATTTTTTCTTTAAAAATGGACAAAATAAAGGGAAAACAAAACACATGCCAAAAAGTTGGGAAATATCATTTCACGCTTTTGGTAGGACATATATATATTGGCTTGGCGTGACATGGGTTATTAGTATGTCTATGTCCACAACTTAATTATTATTATTGTACATATCCTTTATATATGTAATTCTTATTTGGGTCAACTCAATGGATCGAAATCAATTTCAGCAAGGCCCAAAGTTACATTACTTTTACTAATAGATATTGACTCGATAAAGTGTCTTTTCTATAAGAACAAAATACGAAATCAGACCTAAAGAAATTTAGAGACGAAACCTTTTAGTTTTGAAAAAATTACTCTATTTGAAGATGTCTTTTATACTTTGAAGGTCCAATCTTAAATTTTAGGGTACAAACGATAAAATTGTTAACTCTATGTAATCCACCTATAAATATTAGTCAATTTAAATTAATTAGCATTATTACATGAACCCATATCGAGTTAAAAGGGATTAATATGATTTAAACCGATTTATTAATAGTCATAATACCCAACCAAGAATCAATTCCCTTTATGTTGGAATGTCACTGTCTCAAGATGCCACCAGCTTCTGTATATCTTATTTTGGAGAAAGAGAGAGCAACTACACACCTAATGAAAAGATTGAACATTGTCACTACATATTTATATATATATTGGACATCAACATATATATATTAAAAAGAAAAAAAAAAGATCATGTTCATGAACGTTAAGATTCACAACCAAAAACACAAGCAAGGCAATTAAACCCCGGCCCTTAATTAATTAAACAAAAGTTGGAGACGAGACGATAAAAAACTCGTAGTCACTGTATCAATTAGAGTCCTCGCTTGATCATATCTAAAAACCTCTGATCAGACTCTTGCCTTTGCAGTCTCATATCCTGGTTGAACTTATTGATGAATGCTTCAACTTGTTGGTTGAACTCGTGGACATCGAGCGATGGGTCTCTCCTGAGGCCGCCTAGCCGCCTTATCGATGCCCTATCGTTGAACGTCTCCAATTTACGGAGGTCCTTCAATGTGGGAGCAAGGGGTGAACGGGAATCTTGTACCCTACTTCGTGGTGGCACGGACTCGCTCTTGGTCAACTTCTTTGACTGGCCCTCCACTATGGTCTTCCATGTGGAGTCCAATGTGTCATCCCCCTCATTTTCTCCCTCATCCGTAGTGAGAGACTCCGATGCCTCCTCCATGACATCATCATTGATATCATTGATATCATCACTAATAGCTAGTGGTGTACAAATACAATCATCGTCAATATGATCAATAGTAGAGGTGGTAGAGGTGGAACATTGGCGTTCGTCAAAACTTATTGTTGTTGTTTTTGTTGTTTGTGTTGCTAGCACCGGTGTCGGCTCCTCCACCTTAAAACACGGTGGTGGAGGGTCGTGATCCTGGTCGTGGTCGTGAGAAGTGGAGGTGGCTACTATAAGAAACACGACGGAGTTGATGATGATGCAGATATATAGAGGAGAAGACAAGAAATACCTAAATGAATTCCAAATGGCTAAGAGATTAGGATAAAAGATCTCATACAAAAAGGGCACTAATGCCTCTTTCACCATTGCCACACTCGAAAGCAAACCTGCTGAAAAAAATAGCAGCTTCAAAGCCTTCACCACACTACTTATGTTGGACTCTGCAAAACTCTCTACAAAGAAATAAGCCATGTAACAAATTAACTAAAATGGCAAAACAAACTTCTAAATGTTTTTCTCTTTGAAGATGAGCAAAAACCCAAGTCTCCCTCAAATGGGGTGCAAATTTTGAGGAGATGAGAAGAGGAGGAATAGTGCTAAAAAAAATATGCACACAACTAATAAACCACAACCACCATACTTTTTTGGCATTTAAATAGAAAAAGGAGAGGGAGATAGCAAGTGGAGAAGAAAAGGGATTTGAATAATCACAAGATTATTAAAATATTCATAACTAATTATTCCATGATTGATTAAGTCTTAACCTCTCCTATGTCTTGTCCTTTCTTACATTTTGATGGATAAGATGTGGTTTAATCAAGTTTTCAAAATCAGGGACAAGTTCAACTAATTTGTTCACAAAAGGTATATAATTGTGTCACTAAAATCTTCAAATCGATGTCACAGTTTTTGGTACATGTTATATGTATATTGAAAATATTAATTAGTATTTTATGAATTTTTAAAATTTAAATACTAGTTAAAATTTGGAGACATGCAAAAATAGAAAAAAATAAGAAAAATTAGGTGTTGATAAATGTTCAAATTTGAGAGAGCACAAAATAAAGGGGGATTAGGCTGTCTGCAGATAAAGAAAATGTAATTATCAAGTGTTGTTGCCAACTTGTCAAAATTGGTCCATCCCTTTAGCAAGTCTAATTATTGGGAACACCTAATATATAAAAATGTGTTTAAATATTTATTATATACATATATATAATGCATAATGACAACAATTTGGGGGTGTGTGCACAATAATGAGGAGTGTGTTTCCTATTTCATATAAAATATTATACTACTTGAATATTGTAATTTGATTAGGTTTTGTATTATAATTTTGGTTTAAGGATATACAGACATTAATTAGATGGCATTGCCTCGTTTAGTATTAAGAACTCGTGTGATTCGCATAGAACCACTTTTAGAGATATTTAAATGCAAAAAGAGAAAATGAATCTATGCTTAACGCTCTACCAACTACGACCATTTGGATTAATGTATATTATATATTTTTTAAAAGAAAAGGAATGATAGAAAGAGTAAGGAACTATAAAATAAATCTATTTAAAACTTTTTAATTTTCAAAGAAACTTAAAGACCTAGTGTTTAATTTGAGATAAAATAAGCTTATCAATATCTATTGAACAAAATTCGAGATACATAAAATTGAGCGGTATTTGCACTTATATAAAAAGGAAATGGATTAATTTTTTATAAATACAGTAAATGCATAAATTTTAAAGGCCGCAACACAGCTATTTGCACTTATATAAAAAGGAAATGGATTTTTTGTTTTAAATAAATGCAGAAATTTTAAAGGCCACGTCACGAAAATTTAAACCCGAAACCTTTGGTCTTGGGTATTGACCTCCTATCCTCGGTGTATGTGTCGACATACACCAAAAAAAGGGAAATGGATTATGGTAAGTGGTAACATCAACAATTATATAACACTAATCAATCTTTATAATATAAAAGCAAGGCATAAAATCAAAGAAAAATATCTAATGTATCGTCTCTCTCTGGATCTGAACGATGGGTACGTATTCCTTTCTCTTTTGGTCAACATACAAATAAATTAAAATGTTGCGTCACAATGAATTCAAAGTTGGGATCCTGGCCTCAGACGATAACTACGAACTCTTATCGATCGCTGGACCAACACATGCACACGCAAGTGTTTCTTTTTGCTTACATTACATGTAACTACTATAATGTGATGCATTGATTCTAAATGATCCGACTTAGGAAAATGATATAACATAATTTGAAATTGTGATTTCGATTGAGTTGGTCGCTCAATGAAATTAATGGGTCCCAAAATAGGAGCATAATAAAATAGATATATGAAGAAATGTTTATACTAATTAACACGCATAGTGGTGGCGGGTAGCGGTGGCGGGCCCCACCGTGCGGCCGCGGCCGTGGCTTTTGAATAGTTTTTACGTGTTGAATTAAGGAAAAAAGCAAGGTTGAAATGAAAGAGATGTTAATTATAGGGGTTAGGGTATAGGGTAGGGTGCCTAACGTTTTTCTATTCATGGGGCCTATTATAATAGTAATTAGCAATTAATTACCTCACATATAACTAGTTTTGTAAGATTGATTTATAGTAAAATAGATTATTGTAAAAGCCTCAATCGCTGCGATGACGTGAAAATTGTGAAAACAAATGTATTTATTGCAGTGAAAAATCAAATGCATTAATTGTAGTCAGTGGCCGATGCAGAAAAAATATTTGTGGGGCTATATTTTTAAAATTTCAAGTTAAAAATTTCGATACGTTAATTTTCTATAATTTGTTTTGGTGGTAGGGCTGCACAATAATCCACACAAAACGCAAAAAATTGATGATTTTATAAAATAATGTAAAGCTCTTCCTATATCCGCCAATGATCGCAATGAAAAGTTTGCACTACGAAAAATGAAAATCCCCACCCCCCCAATAGGATTTGAACACGGATCATGCCGCGATCGAAGGACTAAAAATGATTCTCATGTTCTCACTTTAAGACTGAATTTTATTGGAATAATTTTCTATATAAGTCATTAGTTATTTGGAATAAGTATTATTGCTTATATAGTACAAATGCAAAGTAGTGTTGTATGTAAAAACATTATTAGATTGTACTTGTATGCAAAAAATACTAGAATTGATTAAAAACTAACTTGACTATCATGACTTCTCGAGCTCCTTTAGTTTCATTTTATTTTTTTAAAGAATACCTTAACTATGATGACCACTAATAAATAATCACAAAATCACTACTAATTGTATGAGAATTTATAAACGAGTCAAAAGTCACAATAGCACAAGCTTTACAACTTAGAAAAATGCATCATGATATGTAAATCGATTAAACTAATTAAAGTGAACAATATAAAATATCCGGTCTAGAATGATCGGTATTCCCATAATCCCATGGTACCCATAACTTCTTTAAATTTTAATATAATTCCTTTAATTTATTTCATATATGAATTCATGGACATAGTTTTCTCTAGGTTGTAAAATGAGTCGATCAATTTTGTAATTAATTGGATCTCAATTCGAAAGTAGTTCATTATAAAATCAAATATCTAATGAAGAGCTTATTAAGGAATTCGAGCTCAATTTGTCTATCTTTTTCTATATCTATAACATAATAAATTCATCATCGCTCGATTATATAATAGCAAATTCAAGCATGATATAAATTTGCTTAAAAGAGTCAAATTCATCTGACTACAAAACGCGACTCAGTTGGTAAGACGTTTCTCCTCCAATCAATAGGCTGAGTTCAAGTGATTTAAGATGTATGTGAGTTGTAACTCTAAAGAAAAGGTTGGGCTCATTGAACAGTTAACATACGATTTGAGCTCATCATCGAACTCTAGTAAATACAGATAAACTAAAAACTCAGACTCATTTACAGTCCTAATCATCTTCTCCTCCAAATTTGACCCCTTCCCTTAATCAAAAAATTTGAAATTGCAAGGTAGCATCGCAACCACCTCAAATACAACTATTCCATAGTAATAAAATATAGCTCAATAATTGCTACTACTCTTTAATATGTTAAAAGTAATAATGGAAGGAGACAAAGGGGAAAGGGTCGCTCATGTCTTGTTGTTAAAGATTATATTAATGATCATTATGTCCTTCTCTAACTATATTATATACACATGCTTCACAAATTTGATTCAATAGGGCATTTCCAAGTGTATGTGAAAACATATTTGGTGGGGTAAAAGATAAGGGGTAGGGCCAAAATATCAATTTATAAATTTGAATGGACCTCTTAAAATTATTGAAAGGGAAGAAATTTAGTAAAGTGGGCTTGATCGTGGTCCTTTTCAAATATCTCCACAAAAAAGTGAAGTGCGATATATGTATAAGGAAAAATACCAAATAAAATGTCACAACATTAACTCTGACTTTTTTCCTAACAATGTCACGCTTTTCCGTTTTTATCAATTAGAATTCAGTGTGTGAATATTTTTTCTAATAATATCACGAGGTCGTTTCCTAATATCGGAAATATCTACATGAAATAATATTGGATGGGCTTAAGCCCCTACCAAGCAATTTTTTTTATAAAATTATCAATTTTTTGGCATTTCATATAGATTATTGTGCAAATCCCTACCAACAAAAAAGTTATAGGAAAATAATCATGTGAAAATTTTCAACTCGAAATTTTAAAAATGCAGCCCCCGCCAATAATTTTTTCCGTTTCCCATCATAGATGTTATGATGGTGGAAAATTGATTTCATGACATTCTTAAAGAAAAGTTCAAATATTGGAGTGTTTTCTCTATATGTAAATATACTACCTTTTTAATGTTAGTACATAATTGTGTTTGTAGAATTCTTAGATAGGTAGAGGATAAATGAAGGAAGGCATGAGTTTATTATTGTAAAAAAGGGTGTAGTAAATAGTAATTCACTAATTTGTGATGAAAATAGGCTGTTTGAATAAAGTGGTTATTCATCTTCTAAGAATTATCAACTTAATAAAATATAATTAGTGGACCATCAATTTATTGTGCCCAAAGTGAGCACTATATACCGTAGGGCCCATTTGTGCTGTTTCTCTATCACTTGGTTTAAAAATTTGCATTAGTGGATTTGGGTTGTGATTTTCCAAGACTTATATACACATCGCCAGCTCTAGCTATTTAAGCTATATTTTCATTTTCATATAAAAGTATGAACTTGATCGAGCTTATATTTTTCTTTTCGAATTAGCTCCAATAAGTTTTACTTGTTATACAAAATTAATGAAATTTAAGTAATTAGGTTAACTGATTTCGAAAATAAATTATTTATATTAAAAACATAAATCTAAATTTATAAAATCTCGATAAATAAGTTCGAGCTCTACTCAAAACTAAACGAATCAAGTTCGACCTTAACACAACGCGACTCTATTTCACCTCTAAGCCGGACAAATGCTCTACTCAAAACTAAGCAAACCAAGCTTGACCTTAACACAACTAAGCGAACCAAGCCGGACAAATGCTTAAATATTATCGGAGCAAGATTCGAGCTCTACTCAAAACTAAGCGAATTCGGTCAAGCAGTGTGGTTTTTCTCACACCTAAGCATAAGTAATCAAAATAGAAGAAAGTTGAGCCAACTACTCAACCATCTCCCCTGTATTCCACAATCAAGAGAAATGAGAGAAAAAAGGGCCAAACATTATCTCATCAATAATATCTCATCATTCATCATCATCAATTTAAGCAAGAAATCAGGAAAAGTGCTGGTGTGCTGTTGAACAGCATCTCTTCCACAATCTGTAAAAAGCACTTTATCACTATTCAATCTCACCACATTTTGTTTAATGTGTTGCAAGTACCCATCTCTGCATTTGGAGAAGTTCTTCCTTGATTCACTGTGATCAACATGTGAAAGGAACGGAGGTAGGAAACTGAGAAGCAGCAAAGAATAATTCTAGCCTGCAAAAATGGAGGTAGGAAACGAAAGTGATGAGGAAAGAATGACTATGCCTAATCCAGTAGGAATGGTGATTCTTAAGGAGATGCTTCGTATAATGGAATGGGGGCGGAAACAAAATGCCTAATTTAGTAGGAATGGTGATACCTAATAAAACATCATAAGTCATAACCTAACAAAGGATTTGATTGGAGGTAGGAATCACCGCCGCATTATACAAAAGAAACGAATGGAATGGATGTAGCAATGACTATTCCATTCGCACCTCAATTCCATCACACCAAGCACCTCCTAAAGCATTCACAAATCCATGCCCACAATGGCAAAGGAAGCCAAAAATGATCTCAAATGCAACAATAGAGCAATGAGACGCTCAATTACAGTCTCACTAGAATAGCAAAAAGTTTCAGCTCACTGAATCATCAATCAGAAATGAATGTTCACTTAATCAAGAATGGGTCAACAAAGATGAAAGTAATGACCATTTTAGTCCAGGAAAATGATGATCACAATCCAAAATACAAACAGAGCCTCCCTATAATGTTCTTCAACATCTACCATTCCAGATTTTATCATCCAAATTGGAAAAAATCAAACTACAAATCCAGCTCCTCAACATAAAAAAATAATCTTATGGTGCCTATTAGCAACAAATTCATCTAGAAAGCATAGATTTTTAGTGTTACCTTGGAGTTGCATACATCATAATCTGAATTAATCAGACATGAAATTCAGAACTTTAAAGACTCCCCCTAATTTTAGTCTAAGATAATGCTAATTACAATCCAAAATACAAACAGAGGCTCCTCCTAATGTGCTTCAACATCTACCATTCCAGATTTTGTCATCCAAAATTGAAAAATCAAACTATAAATCCAGCTACTCAACATATTAAAAAAAAAAAAAAGGTCTTATGCTGCCTATTAGCAGCAACAAATTCATCTAGAAGCAGAGATTTTTAGGTTAATGAGACATGAAATTCAGAACTTTAAATAATCCATCTTTTTTTCTTTCTACACAACAATCTCAATCATATGCAAAATTGGCAATCGAGTAAACGCAATCTGCTGCTAATTGAAAGTATCAATCTGATTTATTCAATCTCTGAGAATTAGAAGTAAAAAATAGAAAGATAAATACGTTCAATTGGTAGATTTATCAGGGTTGATTGCCGACGCCGGCTTCGATAGGGGTTTTGGCGGTGATGGAAAGCGCGTGCAAACCGGATTGGAGCTCGTCGGAGAGGAGCTCGTAGACCATACGGTGTCGTTTGACTAGGGTTTGGCCGTGGAATTTGTCGGAGACGATTCGCACATTGAAGTGCGTCTCCTGCGCGCCGCCGCCCATTTCTCTGACGGCGGCGTGGCCCGCGTGCTGGTGGGAGACGTCCTCCACCTCCAAGACGGCGGCTTGCAGCGCCGTTTCGAGCTTCGTCTTGATCCGGCTCGCCCTTGAAATCGCCACTCGCGACGCCATTGCTAACACTTCCCCAATTCTTCTCTTGTCTCATTATTTATTCATTCTATTTAAGAGGTATTTAATCCCTCACACAAAATAATAAATATTCGAGTAATCATCTCCTAATCCTAATAATGTGCTTATTTTAAGATTGATTTGTTTTATTAACTTTTGTTGTTGAGATCATGAGTCCATCACTTATTTTATAATTTAAATACTACTTTTAAAAAGTTGGCAAATCGATATTTAATCTCACATTAGAAAGTAATTTAATAATCTAATTCAATTTCGAAAACAATTCAGCAAAAAAATTTCAATATATGAATTGAATTCGACCTCGATTTAACACAGTTCTTACTTATGAGTTATGAGTGGTGATGATAGGCGCAACTCTTGGTTCTCGGCAGCCGCCTAATTAACTCAAGGCAATAAAACTAATTAATGGTGATTAAATTTAATTATTTAAGCCCATACTACTTCATAACCTACAATTACATTTACACCTCAATCTAATTCAATCTATAACTTGTGTTGCTTTGACAACATTCTCAATTTTTAATTAACAACTTTCTCCTACGCCCACCACTATTCTTACCTCTATAAAAAAAATTATATTATAATTAAAAAATTACTACAAACTAAACATATGTACCTTTGTTCACTAATAGTACATCTTTTTGAAAAATAAATGTATAGTCAAATCTAGGGTAAGTGGCATATATACGTCTCCCCTCTTCTACTCGAAGCAATCAAATTCAACCCACCAACAACTCTATGTATTATTTTATCATAGTCTTATCTCACATTTTCACGTAACAAAATTTGCCAAGTGCTAATGTGATTTAGTTACGAAATTAGAGTTTTAAGAATCGTCAAAGGATTATAGCAAATGTTAATTTGGGGAATAAATAAAATAGCTGAAAAACGCGACTTAGTTATGCGGCAGTTTCATGTAAAAATTTAGCAAAGCGGCGAATCATTTCATTTTCCCATCAATTTATTATCCACACGTTTTCTCCTTCCATTTTTCTCGCAAATTTTCTCTCTCTACTGAATATTCCCTTTCTCTTCTCTCTAAGATCATGTCTACGGCGGCAAATCCGGGCGGCGGCGCCGCCTCTCACCACCACTACTACTGCTACCAATGCGAGCGCCACGTCACCATCACGCCTCCTTCCTCCCCTACCGACGAGCTCGCTTGCCCCATTTGTCGCGGCAGTTTTCTAGAAGAATCCGACACCGCCCCTCCCCCAAACCCTAGCCCCGATTCCGATCCCTTCCTCAACGCCGCCTTCCCCGGCTTCGGCGGCCTCCCACTCATCTTCTCCTCCTCCTCCTCCACCGCCCCCACCTCCTTCACGATCTCCTCCGCCGGCGGCGGCGGAGCCGGCGCCGGCGCCGGAATAGACGATCTATCCTCGCTCTTCGGCTCGCGATCCCCCAACGATTTCAACCCCTTCGCCTTCCTCAACAATTACGTCAACAATCTCCAGGCGCGGGGGGCGAATATCCAGCTCGTATTCGAGTCCCCCGGCGGGGGCGGGATTGGCCCCGGCGGCGCCAATTTGGGGGATTACTTCATCGGCCCTGGATTGGAGCAATTGATTCAGCAGCTCGCTGAGAACGATCCGAATCGGTACGGAACGCCCCCTGCTTCGAAAAACGCGGTGGAGAATTTGCCGGATATCAACATCACGGCGGAGATGTTGGCGTCGGACTCGTCGCAATGCGCGGTTTGCAAGGATAGCTTCGAGTTGAACGAGGAGGCGAAGCAGATGCCTTGCAAGCATATTTACCACAAGGATTGTATACTACCCTGGCTCGAATTGCATAATTCTTGCCCTGTTTGTAGGCATGAGTTGCCCACTGATGATCAGGATTACGAGAATCGGAAGAAGGATAACGGTAGTGGGAACAACAGTAGCAGTAGTTTGGGATTGGGATTGGGGGCAGCTGGTGGAACTCAGGACAGTAGGGATGATAGTCAGCAGACTCCGAGAACATTGGAAAGGAGGTTTAGGATATCTTTGCCGTCGCTGTTCAGAGGTTTTGGCGCGTCAGCCGAGACGAGCAGTAGTGGGGGAAATGGCGGAGGGAATAACAGCAATGCCGGTGGATCATCCAATAGGGGCTCGGGAGGGGGAGCAGGAGGAGATCATGCTAGAGAGGAGGATCTCGATTGAAGTACGTTGCTGCTACTTCCTTATCTACCTTTTTGTTGTGTTGATTCAGTTATTACCCTTATTATGTGTTAGTGTTGCAATGTAGTAGTGAAGATGCAATTTTTTGGCATATGAATAACGATGTAGTTGCTTAAAGAGTCTGAAGTGGAATGCTTATTATCAATTTCGATATACATGTGATGAATATTATGCTGTGGCTGCCATGTTTTTTTGTTGTTGTATTCTCTACTTGGTCAATCCAACTTGTGAAGCTAAAATTTCATACTTGCTTTACTTATTTGCTCAACCCTGCTTATTGTGTTCTTGGTTTGGTTTGTCAAGAGCTGATGTAATGAATTACCTTTTAAGACCAAAGAAAGGAACAAAACCAAATGCTAGTACTCTTTACATACATTTGAATTCATCGTAGCCTTTCAGCCCACGTAATCTAGTGCAAATCCACGTGACCACCTCCATTGTACTTTCATCTACAAGTGTTTGCGAATAATGGTACTAAGTTTCGAAGTCAGCAGAGATCCTTTTGTTACAGTGAACACTCTGGTTGACAAGCTCAATAACCTTACCAATCATCTGTATTTGATTTTACATGTGTGCTGCTTATACTAGAACCTTTTGAAGTTTTGTATATAATGAGTTCTTCAATTCATTCATCACTCGTTTTCTTGTGAATGCTTGCATATGCATGTGAGTGAATGTTAGCACTTCCTTCGTTTGGTATCCACACATATGTGCCGGTATAATCTGGAAAAGAGTCCAACAAATAGAATGTCAATGAGATAGCAATAGTTTTCTACCTGGGTGCTCGAGTATGGGTGATTCAGTAAGTACTCTCTAGGACTGTAGGACATATGCCGACCAAAGTTGCAGCTTTGAGCACATCTCTCCACCCATACCATCAACCTTAGTAGACAGTTAACCAGTGCCAGGGAATGTAATAGCAACATCCAATAAATGAACGTGTCATCAGTTATATCTCACCAAAATCCACCATATGGACTGGTGTTTTGTGCACTTAACGTTACTTAGCTGTAAGTAGGATAAAACTTCATGTATAGCAGAAAATATGTTTCGGTGTTGGGTTTAACATTTAAACTTTAGTTTCCTCATGCTATGAGTCTCGCTTTTCTCTAATTCTTACCCTCACTTCATCTGATGCTGCTCACTCTGTCTAAATCTCCAGTATATACACTGCCATTTGCTAGAGAATTATGTTGCGTTGATTGTTACTGGTGTATGTGGGATGTATGATCATGTGGAGTTTGGTGCGTGTGTGGGTGGGTGACCGGGTGTTTGCTGCTTGTACTGTAGGGGGACTGAAATCATGTTTCGCTGCTTTCTTATAAATTGTATTTTGGTGTAGTTGATGTCTCTGGTTTGTTTCTTTGGTCAGTGTATATATGGTGTAACGTAAGTGACCGGATTTCATTATTATCTTATATTTCAGGGGTGCTGAGATATTGAGGCAAGTTGAGCACAAGTGATCTTTTTGTATACACAGAAATGTACTGATGATACAGTTTTACTACTTCTCTCATCAATAAATCTAGGCACAGCTAAATGCCTCTTTTTCCATAATTTTTTTGTTTAGACAGTTCTAAATGTCATGGCTGTGTGAAGTGCGTTGAGCAAATTTTTCTCATTGGGTGCATTTAAATGGATACTTAGTCACAACTCAAATTTTACTGTAAATTGTCTCCATTGTGTAGCAGATTTCAGATATACATACACAAATCCTTCCCACTCTCTCCAAGTATGTATAATATATTATTGATGTGATAATTTAATCTGTAGATTGAAGTTGTGGCATTTTGTTTTGTTTCTCTTTGAGGCCAAGTATTAAACCTTGAAGGTTAGACAAATCTCAAGCATAAGTAAGTAGTTAATGTTGAAAAATTTGAGGATAATTAAACATCATTACAGGAAGAGGAAGTCCAATCCAAAATGGTCCTATGCATAACAAGCTCAGCACTGCTCTAACATTCGTAGTCCCGCGAGAGAGAGGCGATCGATCACCACCTATTGTTCGGCGGTTTCACCTTGTATATTCTAACTATCCAGTTGGACGTCGTGAACGCCTCTTCCAAGTGTTCCAGCTTTATGTCTTTATTCCCGATTTCAACACCGCGTGCCCTGTCATACCTGTCGCCAACGAGAACAACATTGCATTGTTATGATGATGGCATGATCACAACATGTGTCGAAATTCTCGAGTCCAATACCAAATACAAATACAAATACAAATACTCGACTTACCCAGGAGGCTTCCCATATTCCGTTGTCAGCTCACCAAATCGATAATAACAGAGCTTGTACCTAAGCAAAGGCGAAACAATTACTGAAAAATGTCGTGGCCGAGATATGACAAGCAAAGAACACTTCGATAATTATCAACTGATCCAAGATAACAAGCAATTCCACAGACAATGAAACTGGCAGAAAACATGAAAATCAACTTACATTAGACAGTTCAACATCTTGGGAGCTGCGCCTTTGTCAACACGAAAGTCTCCATTGACGAGGTAATCGGGCTCCTTAATTACAGGAAAAACTCCACCACCAATTCTCACCATCCACAAGAATCTGAGACAGATACAGTTATATCAGTTTGAGAGAAATCTGTCATACTCGAAGAAATTGGAGTGGAGATTTGTCCAATGAAGGACAGAAAATAAAGCATATCAGTCTCACAATGAAAACATGTTTCTAAGCAGAACTGCAGAAGAGAAAGAAACTAGAGGGCTTTCAAGATGCGAATCTTTAGTTAGAGTTCTTACTTGTTAATATCATCGGAAGAATAACCAGTAACACCTCCGAAAACAACTAACACGTAATCAACATCAAGTGATCTCATAATCTCGTATGCTTCATCCTCATAAGATGACATAGCACGTCCAACGGTAGCAATGTGCGTGTTATTCCAAGTATTGTTATCAACAATCACAGTTCTGTTTCCCATGGCCGTGATCTGGTAACCGTAATCCCACCAAGACATCACCTTGGCATCTTGGGGAGTATTCTGTCGTAGCCAAAAGTAAGCTTCACGGTAGTCATCAAATATCACCCTCTGGCCGTGGGCACCTCTGGCGGCCAAGACAATTGATGGAGATGAGTATGCCTCTGATGTAACCCATGTACAATGGATAACATATCTGCTTAGCAAGTACAATGCTCCAACGAGCAAGGCAATAGCACCATTTCTTCCAAAAGGCATAGATTGATCTAGGGAACCCTGTTAAAAAAAACAATAAAAAAAATAAAAATCAGCATCAGATACCCACCTTAATAGGCATAGACACTTTGTACTCTACACAATGGAACACAGATAGGAAATTCAAAATAAACTGAAACATGATATGGATGATTAAAACTAAGCATCAGATATCCAACCTTAGACGAAGCTTTGGTGTTACTTGTTCCCTTACTAGAGCCTGCAGGAGCAGGCTTACTCTTTGCCCTCACTAGCTGAGTTAGATTTTTTACAGTAGCTGAGACCGCAATAGCACTAATAAGGCATACTGCAGGTGTTGCTACAAGTATCAAACGCACCATGACTCCAGCAAAGTACATGCTAGTGAGACCATACATCACTATGAATATCGTGGCGTCTGACAAACGTTTGAAGCAGAAATACAATCCAGCTGGGAAGAGAAACAGCAATATATGAAAATCAAACATGAACGAGGACCAGGCTGTTGGCTGATGCTCGGAGACAGATGCAATTATTGGAATGTGATCCTTCGCATAAGTTGGATCCAGGAGAGAATAAAATCGACCAGTCCATGGAGAAATATATCCAGAAGCAGTGCCAACTCCCAAAGCTACTGCACCCAAACCTACTGCACTAGTCACTGTGAACCTCAGGAATGTGTGGAATTTTTTTGGGTCATCTAGCAGGTATTTGACCCAATCTAATAAGTTAAACACCTGCACAAGGTAGCTGAAAGTTAGTGTACCCAAATTCCCAATCACCTTACACTTATAGCCAAATTAAGGAAAGAATCTAAAATGTAAAGGAAGGGAAGCAAAAAGAAAGGACTAATATAAGAATTAGTTTCAAACAATAAAGTTGTTCCCATGTGGCTTATACTGTATAGTCTGTATATACTTCCCATCTGCCCAATTCCATGTGATCAGCCTTGATTATGCATATTTAGCAATTACTTTACAGGAGCAAGGATGCAATCAACCTCAACTGCCATTTTCTTTGATGCTCAAGCAAGGAAACAGACTTAAGCCTTAAACTATAACTGGATTATAAAGTAGGGTTGACTACTGCATTATGTCAGGACCTAAGGGCTTCTCATTTACAGCCAGTAAAGGAATCCTTTTCATATTCGGATGGTAAATCGAATATATTTTATAAATATTTTTTTCTCCTTAGCATGACTCCATAAGCTTAAAGTGATCAGTCGATGCTCTCAGAAGCTAAAAAGACATACCTGAATCAAGAAAAACACCCCCATTGATGCCATGTGTTCTCCAGACTGAACATGCTGAAAGCCCACAAAACGGATCTGCATAGCTAGTAGCATTCCCAGCACGTACATGCAATTATAAGCTACATATAATCTCATTGAGTATCTTCCAGTAATCAACAGGACCAAGACGTACAGTGGGATCAGATTAATAATGAACACATAACCACCCCATGCTGAAACCATGTAGAAGTACCCAAAAGCTGAGGCCAGGGCCCAAGCAAGTGAGCCTGTGTTCACTGCCTTAACAAACAGATAGAAAGTAAGCAGCAAGGCGAATATAGCAACACCCTCGTTGTCATATGATCCTGCCACCGACCTCGAGATGTAACCAGGGCAAATGGCAATTAATACCGCTGCTACAAGTCCAGCTCCAGAATCCCATAATTCTTTCCCAAAGAAGTAAGCTACAATAGTCGTATTCGCAGCAAAAAACGGTGCAGTGAGCACACAAACTTCACGAATGTGGACAGCAAACCTGCAAGTGATGAAGAAAACTTCAGATCACCACATCAATAAACGGTGAACAGTATGAAGATCGATAACTGTAGTTTGTAGATGTTCCAATTAAGTCCGAGCAATAGTGCCTTCCCACAAATCACAAAGTACAAATATCTTAATATCACATTCCGAATTGGAAGACTAAAGGTTCGCATTAAATCTAGGCAAGATTTTATCAGCTCATCCTTAATCAGATTTCTAGCAAGGCAACAAAATTTTGCAGCCAAAACATGGAAAATGTCAATATAATCTTCATGTGTGTATTGCTCCAATGATTTAGCAATTCCATTTCCCACACGATGTAGGACCACAAAAACCTACTAGCACAAATATTATTCTTTCTAAAAAGTTTAATGCAAAATGTGGACTTGTTCGGAACAAAGGAAGTGTATTCAAAACCTTTACCTCAATAATCTTCACATTTTCACCACATTTGAAGAAAGTCAAAGGTTAGCATCATATCAAGGGGAGATTATATTAGCTCATCCTTAATCAGATTTCTAGAATAGTTTAGCATTTCCATTTCCACACAATGTACGACCACAAAAATCTTCTAGCACACATTCTTATTCTCCCCAAAAAGCCTTGATCTCGAGACTCAAAACGCGAAGTTCAATACATAATGTGGACTTATTCGGAACAATGGAAGCGTATTCAAGACATTTTTCATTAGCAGAAAGTCAAAAGGAACAACCTTTAACAGATTCCCAAGCATCAACCACATCTTCACAAACCCCACATGCAAAAAAACACATAAAAATCTAACAAAATCGCAACGCATTTGCCAAATAAAAAATACCGGAGAAAGCGAAGGGTCCAGTAAATGAAGGCGGCGGTGACCATGAGGCCGGGATAGAGAGTACCGCCGACAATCCTCCCCAGCGGATACCAGCTCTCATAATCGAACCAGTTCCAGAACTCATAGAAGCCGTTGCGAGTCAAATACTGAGTGACTCGGTAATTGAAATAGGGGTCAAACTCGTGGATCATGCTCTCGTAGCGCAGGATGCTGAAGAGGCGAGTGATGAAGGCCAATACGTAGACGAGGAAGAGGACCGAGACGCGGATCAGGAGCTCCTGCTGCTTCGTCTTCAGCTTGAATGATTTGAGGAGCGAGCTCGCCGGCGGCGACGCCGGCAGATCCGCGGCGGATTTCTCCATTTTCGCGGCCACCATTGGCGTAATTTGGTGGATCGGATCAAAATTAGGGATTTTGGGAGTGGGGGATTTGGGGTTTTGGGGAGAATTTGATTAGTTGAAGAGATCCATTGCTGATTTTGAGAGAAGGGGAGATTTCAGTTATTAAACCCTACTCTCCATTTTTTCAACATTTGGTGAAGGACTTGTTTGTCCAATCACATTTCATTTCTTTTTTGGGATTATCATCAAATTCATCATTACTACTAGTATTTTGTCTTCTATAGAAAATGAACAAATAATCATTTTTTTGCTTTGATATTCTTATTGAAAAATTAAGAATATCTAATTTTTCTTTCTTCTATTTTTGGTGATAACTCATTGGATAATCTTGTTACATTTCACATAAAATTCCACAGATAAAGTGTTCGTATGTTGGTCTAGTGATAGTAGATTAATCGAAGACAAATATCTCATATTTAAGTTCTTTATAATTCGAACTTTAAAATTTATGTATTAAAATTATCAAAATAATCTAGAAAAAGATGAAAATAAAATGATAGAAATACAATATACAAAATCACATGTAAGTATATAACAACCACTAAAAAATAACATGTCACAACATGAATCGTACTAAAATAATTTTATAAAATTCAAATTCCTAAATCCTAATCTTCAGTCACAAGCTGACTCACTTAACTCCACTCAAACTTAATTGACCCACTTAATTAGTATTTTAAATTCTCAACTACCTCGTTTTGCCTATTTATAACTTAATACTTATTCATTACTATTATATCTACAAATAGAAATTCCAGGAAAATATATGAAGGTTTTTTCCCCCTAAAAGAAGGCAAATTTAGAGTCAACTTACCTTCATCTTATTCAATATTTGACAGATTTTATATATATATATATATATCGAGTAGCTGCTGAAAAAAAAAAGCTACTGAAAATAAAATAGAATTCATTGACTTAAAAGAAGATGGCAACACCAATTTAGTTAGATTCACCCAAACACACAAACAATATATCACCAGATAACTTAAAACTGGAATCATCCTTGAAATCCAAACAAAATTTGACATCAACACCAACAATGTCAAAAACTAATTTGCCTCTGCTAATTAACCAAAATCTTTGTGCCTCCTCACACAACAACAACCATCCTTAGTTTGCATCCCCTGTTTTTCTTCCCTTCTTCGAGAGATCGATAAAAATTATCAAAAACGAGTTTTCCTTTTACGGGCAGTGTACTTCGAATCAGCTGGAACCGTATTTCCCTTTCTGCGCATTTTCTCCTTCCTTTGCATAATCCACTCTCTTCCCTTTACCTTCTTGTTTAGTTTATGCTTCTTCCTTGGCCTGTGCCTGTCCGACACGGAAACCTGCAGTGCAGATACAGCTCAGCAAGATGCTAAGTGCTTCATTATGCAAGTTCGCTCCAGAAAAGTGCTTACCGACTGATTTTCTTCGTCTCCACTGCTGCTGTCGTCATCATCAGAACAACTCTCTCCATCTTCACCTTTTGCCGGTGGAGTGGCACTGCTCAGCGATGCTGGACCACAGGTGAGCACGAGGAATTCTTTCCTCGTCTTGGTGCTGTAACAATGACAGAGAGCTCCCGTTGATTTGGATAAAAAATTTCACTGAATTGGAGCCTAATATCTTCACCATTTACCAAGCAGAAAAGAAAAGGAAACCCCACTATCTTTCACATACCTATGTGGGAAATCGACAACTACACCCCCGGAGAACCCAGCTCGCATAGCAGATCCTAGGATCAGCTCACGTTGTGCCAAATTTTCAGGGTATACTTGTAAGACCGCCCTAGCTCCCCGTGCCAAACATCGGTATAATGACCCAAAGAAGGCCCTACGACGAAGAGACAATAATTAATAGGTAAATCTTTTTTTCACTGGAGAAAGCATGACTTAGTCACGAAAGTCATGTGGAATGAGAGGGTGTAAGAAATCACATACTTCAGTCTCAGACGTGGTTCATGAGAAGATCTGTCAGCATTGCATAACCACTATTTGAAAAAATGAAAAGGTCAAAGCAAGTTAGCACTTAACAGTTACAAAAGCAGAAATGTGTGTCATCTACGCATACTCGACTAGCCTTATTCCTCTTATACACTGAATGGTCATTATCGATTGCATGTATAACCTTCATGGAGAGAAAAAAGATATGAAAATGAACCTGTACAGCTGAGATACTTATGGCACCATCAATAACTCCAGGGCGAACCCCTAAGCCCTACAAAGGACATCATAAAACTGTTATTCTTAGATAGACAAACACATACAAAGATTCCGCCTCTTTGAAAAGATGGGTTATGTGCCAAAGTATGGTATATTAGTTGATCTTCTTGGTTATGTTGCCACAGATGAGGTTATGAAATAAATATTCCAACAACCATTCCCTCAGAAGCAACAAAATAAAAGGGGAGTCTTGCTTGATAACGGAACACCTCACCTTCTGGAAAGCTTAAAACTTGTAAACATATAAAGGCCAGTAAAACACAATCATATTTTAAATATAAATCCTGAAGAGGTTTTGGCAGAGAGAAATAAGTTATCACAATAGCCAGAATTCATCCTAGAAGTGTACAAGTAAACAATTTGGGAATTTTTACTTACCTGACCCATGTCACCAAGTATAAGGTCACCCTCAGCTTCACGCTCCAAAGCAACATCTGGATACGCAAGAAAAATTACATAATAAGCACGGAGCTACAGTTAACGAGCATAGCTTCCGCAGAAACTAAATATAAGGGTTAGTTGTAGCATACTTAGCATCGACCCAGATATATCTAGACCAATCCAGTGGTGCCCATTCTCCGTCAATGTCTCCCCACTAAGTCCTGATCCACAACCTGAACAAACCGGATATCGAAATCCTCAACAAATCATAGAGCTAGCAGGAAGAGGCACATAAATTTCGCACAATGAATCACAACCAAGTGAGGTATATACAACTGCATAACTCTGCATCAGTCAAAGGTGACAACAGAGTTGTAGTTCTGTAATTCTCTGAATAACAATATAAACTTCCATTCCCCAACACCTTTTGTCGTTTCGTTTCAAATGATGTAAACTCACAAACACAGAAGCTGAATTCATCACAGAAGTCATAGGTAAAATACTAATAGGTGGAGATGATCAAACACAACAAACTCAATTAATTATTTCCAAGCAGCTCTAACTAAATTGCAATACTCATGTAACCTATTTCCCAATTTGGAATGTAGCAAACATTCCAGTAACAAAATTGAGTCAATTTCTATTTACCAATATCAAGCAGTAGTCTTGGAACGTCATCATCAGGCAGAGCAAGAAGCTCCAGTGCTCTCTCGGAAAGTTTCGCCTTTTCACATACAGCAAAGCAATCAAATGATTGGAACTCAGCATTCTACTACATCTAATCGGAGAAAAGAAAAGATTTTTATTTAAACCTGAATATCGATTATGCGAGAAGAGGAGGTGTATTTACGAGCTTCGTCGTCGTTGTAGAATATCTCCGGCGGCGCTTGCAGCTCAGGTCGCGACGCCATGTTTTTTTTTCTCTCCCAAAAACCTCTCCTAACTGTAACTGACGCTTTGAAGTTATGAATGAATTCAGCCCAATTTTTTTTGTTGGCGATAAACCCTAGCACTACCTCAACGGCTCAACCCCCTTTCCACATTATTATTATTATTATTATTATTATTATTATTATTATTATTATTATTATTATTATTATTATTATTATTATTATTATTAGCTATATACTTATATTGATTTCTCGAAAATTTTCACCTTTTTTTTTCAAACCTAAATCTTTGCGTTTACAAGATAACTTAATGTACTTACATCAAGAAAATTAAATTATGCACCACGAATTAACTAGATCTAAAATTGCGGTAAAAGAAAATTATACGAAATTTATAAAAAAAAATTGGAATTTGGCCTAAATCAAAAGCTATGGCACATTGTTTGGAGTTCGATTAGCAATATGAAGTTAATGTTAGAAAACTCTCGACGATGCATTTTTATTTATATTTGTGTTGTTATGTTTTAACCATTGAAAATATATATAAAACAATTTGAAAGACATTCTTCTAACAATTTATATGTATATATTTTTGCCAGAATCGATTTATGTGTTAAGTAGCTAGCATTAAAAAGCCATAGTCCATAACTTTTCAGTGGTAATTTCGAATTGCACGTCAAACTCAAAAGAATAAAGTTATCGGTCAATTTTTTGCATCAACTTTATCAAAAAAGATAAAAAAAAAAATCAAGTTATTGATTAATAAACTTTTGGCTTGTGTAAAATTATTTATTTATCGCATGCAATTAAATCTTTCCATAAAACAAACAAACAATACTTGCTTCAATTCCTATTGTTTTTGTATGCGTCATTCTACAAACAAGGACACCAAGTATAGGTATAGCTAACTAATAAATTGCAATTTAAACTATCCAAATACTTTCCTTTTGGTTTTTGACGTTTTCTTCTTTATTACACCAAACCAAACCATGTACTAAAAGATATTAATAAGGAAAAATTAATGAGATAGGTAGAGAATTACCGATTATAACGAGACAAGCCATAACGCTATAATAAATATAAAGGTAAGAAAGCTCCACTTTTTATGCGGCCCAAAATCGCCTAATCATCACACTTTGCTTTTGGCCTTCTCTCTCAGCTCAGTCCCAAATTGTGAGAAATGTCGATGGCCATTTTCTCCCCAAAGCTTCCATCTTTTGTCTCCACGCAGTCTCCTGCGAAGACCCATTTAGGTTTGAGGCCTAATAATCTTCCTCTCCGACCCATCAAGAAGCTTGAATTTCAGTTGGCTGATAGCGTTTCTGGTGTGGCTGCTACTGCTGAAGAGGAGACTCCTGTGGCTGCTGCTGAGGAGTCTGTGGGTTCCAATGGATCTGCAACGCCGGCGGCGGCGGCGGTGAAGGTGGAGAGTGTGAGTGGGTTTGAGGATGGGAGGTGGGTTGGGGGGACTTGGGACTTGAAGCAGTTTGAGAAAGATGGCAAGACTAATTGGGATGCTGTCATTGATGCTGGTCTCTCTCTCTCTCTCTCTCTCTCTCTCTCTCTCTCTCTCTCTCTCTCTCTCTCTCTCTCTGTGTGTGTGTGTGTGTGTTTCTGTGGTTGATTTCATCATGCACAGATTTTGGTGGCTTTTATAGGATAAACCAATCAAGACTGGTACCATAAATTTGCCAAGTGTTTGATTTTATTATTTTTAATAGGAGAAATTCAGCAATATTATAATTGAAAGATATAGCAAGTGGGCATTCTCATAATTTTGTTTTGTATTTTTCCCTTATGCTTTGTCTCGTAACCCAGTTTTAGACGGTCCACTTGCATACCACTATTAGTTTTCTAGAAAAAAAAAATTCAATTCTTTTCGTCGATGTTATTTTCTTGTATTTGAGTCTAACATATAAATTATAAAGTATTAAATACAATTCAGGAAGTTTTTGTACGGATATTTGTATATGGAGATAATGACATTTTTTTTACTCTTTTCGTCTACGAAAAGTATGATACATTTGACCGATATACATTTATAAAAAACACTAGTTGGAAGATGTATTTTAAGCGGATAAATAATTCAAAATATAAAGAGATAAAATAGAACAAAATAGAATAAAGTGAATTTAGAATGTGGGCTGACCTAAATATTTTGTGTAAATAAGTGAGAACTTTAAGGAAGATGTACTAAAATGAAAAGTGTCACATTTTTCGTGGCGCCAAAATAGGAATTGTATCACATTTTTTCGTAATGTAGTATTATAAATGATACGTTTATATACTATAAATAATATTTCTAATTATAAAATAAAAGTAAATGATATATTCACAACTATAAATGACACTTTTTGACGCCCGTATGTATATGTATGTTGGCATGGAAGAATTTGTGAATATAATTATATTTTGATCTTGTTCTATACTTCAATTGTGTTGTATTTTCTTAAGAGAAAATATTGCCACAATACTTAATTAGGTGCACCGTACATGCACATTATTAACCCAAACCGTGGAATAGGAATATAAAATTTGAAATAGTACCACATTTATTATTCTATTTACTTTGTAATGTGTGTGTGTATTTTGAGACATAGCAAAACTATATGTTTAATATCGTACGTGCACATCATCTATCCATAAATGTATACGAATATAACAATGTTAAATAAAAAATGTATAAATTAATGGGCCGTGGTCAACCAAAGGCCCACAAATTTGCCAAGTGGTTTAATTTCATTTTGTAAAAACAGATTCAGCAATCGGTCTTAAAAAAATCAAAAATAAAATCAGTAATATTATATAGGACATGATAAATAAATTCAGTAATATTAAAAAAAAAGATCAGTAAGGATTCGGACATGGCTAAGTGGGAATCGGTTGGCTCATCTCATGATATTTTTGTTGTTTTAATTTGTTAGTTTTTTGAGGGTATATTTTGTCACATGATGAGATCCTGTTTCATATTTTATTGGCAGTTCATTGTCCACCATTATTACTTTTCTACTTTTTTTTTTGGATTTCATTTTTTATTAGGTTTGTTGTACTCAGTTAGAGTTTATAATAATGTTTAATTTTAAATTTTAGTTAATAGTTCATTGTTAAAGCTAATTATTTTATAGTTATGATTTATATTTATCTTAGTTTAAATATTTCAACAATTTATATGTAAAAGAGACTAGAATATGGCATATAAAATAGTTCTACTTTTATGATCTATAATTTGTATTTTTTATTTTCTGCTAACGTGTATATTTTAATTATTCCATAAATATATGTTTAATATCGTGCGGATAATCAATAAAAAAAATGGGTGTGACTTTGTGAGTAATAAAATAATAGATTATTAAACGTATGAGCTTATGGGCCCAGTTCCACCAAAGGCCCATAAATATGGTTGAAATTGAGCCTCTAATCCCCATGGGATTGATTAGTTGGGAAAATTATTTTTCAAAAGGTAAAATATATACTTGACAAAAATGTCCCTGTAGACGTCTGCAATATTAGTTAATCATTAAAAAAATTATAATTTATAATTAAAAGTGAATATTTAAAAATATTACTTACTGAGTTTATTTATAGGATTTAATAATTCATTATTAGAATTGTCCACACCAACGGCCCATATCCTCTTTTGGTCTAGCATCGAGGGCCCAATTGTTTCAGTATATATTTTTTTGTCATGGTATGAGATATAAGCATCTAAAGTGGGGGAAAAAGCTATGCCATTTAGGGGAAAAGAAATCCAAAAGTGAAACTTAAAATTCTTCTTTTTCTCGAAGTTTAGAAAGAATTCTTTATACCTTTTTTTTGCTTTTATTTAATTTAATTTAATTTGCATAAAAGACACCAACTTCACGAAATGTATCAATCAAAATCAGTTTGTACCAACACATCCCATAAACTCTCTCACGAGCTTGTACAATCAAAGTTGACCAATGTTATATGTCGCACTCTCATTCTTGATATTTTAATGGCTTTATGAAAAAAAAAATTAGGAAAAAAGATATACTCCATATACAATAAAGGGCAATTTAAATATACATTAATTTAGGCCCATTTTTTATATTTCTCACCAACTTCAAAATTAGTACAAAAATATACGAACTTAACAATTGTTGTACTTCATGTTGGCACGGCCGGTGATATAAACTTTCATAACCAAAATGATGTGTCTCGATTTGAGCAGTGCCATGTCGATGCCAACTCATGTGATTGTATGCTAATGAACTGCTACATTATCTTTATCTTAGACGAAATTTTAATCGTAATGAAATTACAACAACGGTAAAATACGTATAGTTTTATATAAAATTTGAAGCTGATGCGGAAAACCAAAAATTAGCGAAAGTAGGTGTATTCTGTATGGGTCCATTCTAGCCGAGTCCAAAGGAGGACCAATACATAAGATGGGTTATATATAATTTTTTAGTATTACAATATTATTTTGCCCCTTCCAACCTAAATAAATATAAAAATAATGTTTTAAAATTCAGAATTAAAAATATACCACTTCTTGCAGAGTTGAGTATATTTTGGGATCAGCATTGAAGCAAAGAATAGTTGAAGAGAAAACAGGAAAATATCAGTTTTTGGATTCGACAAAAACCACATAGTCAGAAAATTCCAAGAGAATTATTCTAGAATAGTAAATGGGACTTGGTTTTGCTGACTTCTAGCCATTATATTATCCAAGTTCGTCTTGACATCTTTTTTCTTGTTGCTGAGACTTCAACAGTTATAAATGATTTTGTACCACTTTTAATGGACAATATTTTAACCCCATCATAATAGTTTTATAGTGGTCCTCTAATAATTTAATTTGTGGACTTTAATTCCGTCGGTTTGTTAATTATTATTAATTCCCATTAGAAGTTTAACCACCTATGAAAAAAGGGGAAATTGGCGTTTTGTACACAGTTATACTCCCTCCCATTTTTTTTAATTGACGTTTTGAGATTTTCAATTATAATTTTAATTAGTGTCGTTTTAATAATTTTTCCATCCTATCTTTTTTAATTAATGCATGCACTCTAGAAATTCTTCACATTCTCAATTAGAGAAGTTTAATTTTTTTTGAGAATTGCTACATGAATGAAAATGAATCATACTACGAAGAGTCTTTTGTCTTGTACATTGTATTTTCACACAAAAATAAAGATAGTCAAAGAATCATTAATTATTATATGAGGTTAATTTAGGTATAATTTTATTTTATTAATAAGTATGCCCAAGTTTAGGATGTCAATTAAAAAAAATGGGAGGGAATAGTATTATTCATATTTCCAATTCTCGACTATACTTGGTTTTAAATCTAGAATTCACTCAAATTTGAAATCGATAAGTTTTTGATCGAATTATAAAAATGACATGGAAAAACTAATTCCACAAAATGGAAGTGACACTGCGAGAGTAGATCCAATTAAAAGCCAAATGGTAAACTTGGTGTTTGCGCAATTCTTTTTTTTTTAAATTCTTAGTATAAGAAAGAAGATCTTTGCTTTATCAAGTGAAATTAAAATTTTCCACAGCATTTCTTAAATTTGAGATAGCAATACAATCAATTCTTCAACTATCAATTCGACAATTCGGCACCGAAAAATTGGTTAAAGTCTAAATTTTAAAAACAAGTTACATTTATCATGATATACATATTAATTGAAAATAGTTGAAGTGCAGTTTAAAACTAAACATTACCCATATTTTAGATCCAAAATTTCGTTCTGTCCTTATATACAGAGAGACATGATTTGACATTTTATTAATTTAATGAACAAAGACAAAAGATTGTGGGCCACAAGCGTCTGATCAAATAGGTAAAAGAGTCTTCAATGTGTACATGTTCCATGTTAAAACTATGTTATAAATTTATAACATTTCTCACTTATAGAAAACTCTCCAACATAAATAAAATAACGTAAGTGAATCACACTGAGAGTGTCCGTACTTGGATTATTGTGATTTAAAACTTAATTGCATATTCAATTATATAAATAAAATTTAAAAAAACAGATGTTCTCTCTGAAATTTATCACTCTTATCAGTGTCGTGAGATAAAAATAAATAAAAATATAACATAAAAAAATTGTAAACTTCCACCACAACAACAATAATAATGAGGATAGATACACTTCAATTCTTTTACCTTTCCCATTTCTTTTTGGCTTTCTTTTTGGTCAAAATCAATGCCTCAATTTCAGCGGTAAAAGCAATTATTAGATTTCGTACTTTTTGGATGATAAACATATAGTCCTATATTTGAAGTCGGTTTGTGTTCTGAATAAAGTCTTATTTTAGCATAGTATCTCACAGTCTGACAAAAAAAAAGTAGTAGTATGATGTTTTTAGGTGTTAATTAATGTGTGTAAAAAATACACATTTCCATGACTTATATGCAAATTTTAATCATATTCATATAATATTGTTATTAAAACTATCCAAGGTAAAAAAGAACTTGAATGTGACAAAGTTCACGTAAAAATTAGTGACACACTAACATTCAGGGCTAATTAATTCATTAGCCAATGAAATTTCTAGTTGTCGGCCGAGTAAGATGTTGGCAAGTAAATCTAGTGCTGCTAATGGATTAGTCAGTAGTCAATGTTGGAATTGTATTGATTCGTCACATCCAAAAACTTTTTCGTCTCTTTAGGATTGGTTAATTTCGTTGTTTTAAATATAAATAATTTAGTATACAATTTATGAAAGTGGGTATAGTTTAAATTTTTACACGAACATTTTAACTTTCTAATTATAATGTGAATACTTATTTTTAAGTTCCTATAAACAGAAAGTGCCTTAATTTTTCAAGAAAAAGAAAATTTTACCCAATTATTGATGTTGCATTAAATGTTGAAAATGAAACACTAGTCTATGACTGTAGAAGCTATATGTATATGGACTTGAGATAACAAATCAAAACTTAGCTACCGCACAATATTTATCAACTCATTTATGCTAGCTTCATGTCTCATAAAAATGTGCGAGCTAGATAGATAAGATAGAACATTAAACCATATTTAATAGAATTAAACGAAGCATATTCAATAGCATTTCACCTAAAGATACACATATAAAAAAAGAAAAAAAGAAAAAAAGAAAAAAGAGTACAGTAAATTATAATATATATTTCTTAATCCGTACAGTTGTCACACACACTCTTCCAGAACGCAAATAATTTTGGACTAATGATCAATTCAGCCACTGAATTTTGATATCGTGATTTCACTTTCTTGGAAAAAAATGTTGGTCTTATCTTATGCATCGACTACAAATTATTTAACGTGGATGCGACAATTATTGTCGATTATCATTTCTTTTTTTCTAATATAATGATTATTTGAAAATTGATATTTACGATAAACACAGAAATTATCGAGCTGGCCTTTTCTAATTAAATATAGCAGCACATGGTCCCTTTTTAGATAATGGTCCTAAGCACATGAGTGTTGTTTCAATGCCATCCATATCAACTTTAATGATACATTTAAATATATGGTTCACCACCCACCCCCAATATTTGGTAAAAAAAAAAAATCTTGAATCACAGATTGGAAAAAGATACTATAAGAGAACTTCGTTATAGACTTAAAACGAATTATATCGACTTAAAAAAAAATATAAATTAATTTATATAAAAGAAAAAATGTATAAAAATAACCAGTTTAAGATAGTAAAGATAAAATTTGGCCTGTTAATATAAAAAGATAAAAAATAGCCTCTTATTTCACGAATTTGCAC
>JAYJMF010000066.1:2933338-2977667 GCA_036873715.1 Salvia sclarea
TGAGAGAGAGAGAGAGAGAGAGAGAGAGAGAGAGAGAGAGAGAGAGAGAGAGAGAGAGAGAGGTGTATAATATGATAGAGTGTATGTAAATTTAAATTTACATACACTATGATAGATGAACTTTGATGGGGAAATCATGTGATCTAAATTTAATGATATTATTAATGGTGTGAATGCGCAAGATAAATATTTTACACGCCTATTAATTAGTGAATATATGATATGATGTTTGTGAGCTTATATTACTATTATTATATAATAAAAGACAATTATCAATAAGGTGCACTTCTGGCTGGCAGCCTCATCGTTAGGTCCATTCGGTTGGATCGCTCCGGTTCAGCCGGTCCGGATCAGATCCTGGATTTCTTCAGCAGCCGCACACAAGTTTTTGTGAAATTAATTTGGATGACGATTTTATGCATTGAAGAAATTATTGTTTCCCGCTATATATTTTTAACCTTAATTAGCAAAAAATTAAAAAATAAATCTTAAAACTTAAAAGAGTACCACATTTGACGTAGAGAAGTTTTAATAATATAAAAACTCAGAATTTTAATATTTTTCATAGATAAAATATATAAGAAAAAAATGTTATTTATACAATAGCAAAACTTAAACATATTAGGATTAATATTGGTTAGAAAACGTGGGCCCAATTATTAATATATTTTTTTTAAAAAATGTAATATGTACCCCTTTGCTTGAATTTAGAAACATAAACTAAACAAAGAAGTTAGAAATCTTTCTTTATAAACTAAAGTATAAATTTTATTAATATATATTTATATAAAAAACATAATATGTACCCCTTTGCTTGAATTAAGAAACATAAACTAAACAAAGAAGTGAGAAATCTTTCTTTACTAAATAAAGAAGTGAGAAATCTTTCTTTATTTGTGCATTAGTGCGTAAAATATTAAAATTGAAATATATATAAATTTTAAACATTTAATATTTTTTACGTTTATAAATATTTGTCGCACCCTAAAAAATTCTGGCTATTACAATATTTTTAATTTGCTGCAATTTATTGCTGATAAAGTAGCCCATTACGTAAATCAATTTATTGGGGGCCCAATTGAAGGCCCAAAAAAAGGCCCAATAAACTAAAAGAGGCCCAAATGAAACCTTTCGAGTTTGAAACTCTCTTTTTTCACCATTCACCATTATCTTCAGCCACTGAAATTCTTGAAGCAACGTCAAAAATCGGTAACCCAAACTGAGATTTATCTCATTTCTTCTCCAACAAAGATTTATGATCTTATTTCAGCCTCCAGTTTTTCTCCGACTAATTCGACAGTTAGAAAGCAAATTACAACCTGCAAGTTCATGATCACCACCTGTTCGAT
Organism: Salvia sclarea; assembly: GCA_036873715.1. Lineage (NCBI taxonomy): Eukaryota > Viridiplantae > Streptophyta > Magnoliopsida > Lamiales > Lamiaceae > Salvia > Salvia sclarea. Next base: position 2,934,688 of record JAYJMF010000066.1, read on the forward strand.
GAAAGTCCCCACCGAGAAAAACTGATTCAGTTCCTCACAAATCAATCAAATTCATGTTACACAGACGGCTTCAAGCAATCCTTCTTCACCATCAACACCAATCTCTCTCGTTGGGAGCTCACGCCGCGAAATTCGGAGCTGCAGCAGAGGTTAATAAGAGTTATGCTCCCGATTTCGTGGAGCTGCCGCGGAAGCTCAAACGGAGTGAGCGGAAGCCATGGGTGACTGAAGTCAACGAGCTCAAGCGTCGCGAGAGATCGAGAAAAGAAGAGAGGACAGTTGTTCGAGAGGTGAAGCTGAAGCCACCCGAAAACGGCTTGTTGGTGAAAGAATTGATCCCAATTGCTCATGATGTCTTGGCTGCTAGAACCCGATTGATCTCCTGCGTTTCAAGAGTTTCCCAGAGCATTCCCGTTTTTGTTTGCAGGTGATCATCGATGCCGTTTTCCACTAATAGATAAGCTTTCTTGATCAATCTTGTGGTGATCAATGTAGTTTCCCATTTCATTTAGGAGTAGATGAGCTTACTCTCTCATTTTCTTGATCAATATTATGGTGATCAATGCTGTTTTCCCACTTTATTTAGCAGTAGATAAGCTTACTCTCTCATTTTCCTGATCAATTTGTGGTGATCAATGTAGTTTCCCACTTCATTTATCACTAGATAAGCTTATTCTCTCATTTTCTTGCTGAATCTTGTGGTGATCAATGCCATTTCCCACTTCATTTAGCAGTAAATAAGCTTACTTTTTCATTTTCTTGATTAATCTTGTGGTGTTCAATGCCGATTTCCCACTTCATTCATCACTAGATAAGCTTATTCTCACATGTTCTTAATCAATTTGTGGTGATCAATGATGTTTCCCACTTCATTCATCAGTAGATAAGCTTGCTCTCTCATTTTCATGATCAATATTGTGGTGATCAATGCCGATTTCCACTTCATTCAGCACTAGATAAGCTTATTATCACATTCTGATGATCGATCTTGTTATGAATTCAGTGTGTGTGGAGATGTTCATATTGGTGATCCACCACATAGGATTCGATCATGTGATGTGAGTGGGAGCTTGAAGAGCAAAGAGCATGTGTGGGAGAGGGGCGGCGTTGATTGCATAATGCCCGTTGTGGAGTCCTTCCATCTGTATGATAGGCTGGGAAGAGCAGTCTCACACGAGGAGAGGCTGCAGGTGGACCGCGTTCCAGCTATTGTGGAGCTCTGCATTCAGGCGGGCGTGGACATGGTGGAGTACCCGACTAGGAGACGGGAATTCCCAGTGTATCTCGTTGCTGGGAGGCTGATAGATTTCGAGAAGAGGTTCCCCAAAAATAGCTTGTTAGGAGACGACATAAGCATAAGAACCTCTGGATTCTGGCATGTGAGGAAGAAGAGGTCGAGTGAACATGATCAGAGGCCTTCGGATTTCCCATGTAATGATCTCAAAGGTTAGTCTTTTTGCTATCCTAATCTTTAGAAAATTGGATTTTACTTGTTATTCTTCTTCTTGTGCAATGTAGTAGGTTTGGATTACTTAATTAAATCCTAATTGTGATTATTAAAGCCTAACTAGGGAATCAATACCCCTATTTGAAGATTAATGAAAACCTAATTGGGAATGCTGAGCCCTATTGAGGTGGCTGTATAATAGTGAATTAGGGATAATCATAATCTTCATCTTAATTGTGATTAACGAACCCTAACTAGGGATAAATATCCCAAGTTGAAGATTCATAAAAACCTAATTGGGATTGCCTTGGTGAACCCTAATTGAGGCCACTGTATAATACTGATAAATCATTATCTTCATCTTCTTGTGCAATGTAGTTTGGTTTGGATGATGATCCATTATATAAAATAGAGATAATTTGCATCTTCATTTTCTTGTGCAATGTAATTGGCTACTATCATATTATAGTGATTATTAATTTATTATGATCATAACATCTTCATCTTCTTATAGCATGTGCTGGGCTTGGATTGGAAGCACTGGAAAAGTTGCGCCACGGAGTGAATATGCTGATGGAAAAATACGCCGTGAAAACGTGTGGGTATTGCTCCGAGGTGCAAGTGGGGCCTAAGGGGCACCGGGTGAGGCAGTGCAAGGCGTTCAAGCACCAGACGAGAGACGGGCAGCACGACTGGCAGGAGGCCACCTTTGACGACGTTTTCCCTCCAGTTTACGTGTGGCACATGCCCAGGCAGCAACACAACGGGGCCCTCGTTGATCCCCTCAAGAGATACTACGGGAAGACTCCCGCATTGGTCGAGCTGTTTGCACAGGGCGGAGCTGGAGTCGGAGAAAACTACCGGGGCGTGATGAGAGACGACATCGTGATACCGAGTTTGGATGAGGAAAGGGTAGCTGTTTGAACAGGTGAAATCTTCTGTTTCTAGCCTTCTCCTAGAATGTAGATTTTGAGTGCTTAAGCTAAGAATGAATGAAAAATTTTGAAATTGTGATAGTATATTCTATGCCTATGTTTAGTGTTATGTAGCCTTTTGAAGGATAAAGATAAAATAAAATAAAATAAAAAAATAAAAATAAAAATAGAATTTTTTGCTGCTGATTAATTTCTAACCATGATTTTGACTCTCTCTCTCTCTCTCTCTCTCTCTCTCTCTCTCTCTCTCTCTCTCTCTCTCTCTCTGTGTGTGTGTGTGTGTGTGTGTTGAGAAGAAAATTGATGAATCATATGTGTTTGTTAGCTCTGTGTGTGAGTGTGTTTTGAGAAGAAATTGATGAATCATATGTGTTTGTTAGCTCTGTGTGTGTGTGTGTGTGTGTGTTTCGAGAAGAAATTTGATGAATCATATGTGTTTGTTGGCTCTGTGTGTGGTTGTGGGTGTCAAAACACTTGCTTTATCTTGATTATTATGTCTCTGCTCTTCTTCTTTTTTTATTATTGTTGTTTTTTTACTTTGTAGTAACTACCAATCTCTAAAATTAACCTCTATATGTGAATTTATTGCAATGGGAGGTGATTTAGCCTATGCAAATTGTGCAATGTAGTTGAATATTCTTGTATAAGTTCAAATAGTTAAGCCCATTTTTGTTCTAGAAGGAAACCAACACAAAGTTTCAATCTTTTGAGAAATTGAGGGGTAGTTAGCCTTATCCAGTTAGGCCCTCATTGATAAATGATAAAGGGAAAGATATTTGTATCTTCTCTTACTAAGTTGGTGCAAATTGTGGAATGTAGTTGGAATAATCTTGAAGAAATTCAAACTAATTAGGCCTATTTTTGTTGTAGAAGGAAGTGTGTAGGGCTCACCAACACAAAGTTTCAATCTTTTGAGAAATTAAAGAGTATTTGCATCTTGTGTTACTAATTGGATATGTATGTGGATGAATTGCTGCAGAAGTGAAGAGGAGGAAGTGGATGCAAGACACGCCTCAATCATCGAGCAACGAAGAGCCTGTCTTTTTCGACACTTCCATTATCCCTTGGTGGGCGTGGATGAAAAGGTTCCATCTTCCCGAGGCAGAGCTGCTAAATGGTTGGTTGCTTTGCTCAAATATTTCTCGCCAATATATGCATTCCTACACGATCCAACTCCTATATACGTGTGTGCAGGGCGTGCTGCAATGGTCGGGTTCTTCATGGCCTACTTTGTGGACAGCCTCACCGGGGTAGGTCTGGTCGATCAAATGGGCAACTTCTTCTGCAAAACACTCCTATTCGTGGCTGTCGGGGGCGTGCTCCTTATAAGGAAGAACGAAGACATCGAGACCATCAAGAGATTGGTGGAGGAGACGACCTTCTATGACAAGCAGTGGCAAGCGGCGTGGCAAGATGAGAAAACACCCACAAATAAGTTGTAAGACAAGACAAACACTAACAAGGCTAGGCTGGGCTGGCTTCATTTTGTCTACTCTTCCATTGCAATATCCATTTATCTTTGTGTTGCTCAAAGGTTCACTCCAAGAATCTCTAGCTTGTGTTAGTTTTTTTACTTATGTGAGAAACTTGCCCTTTATTCTAAGCATACTAGTTGAGAGAATCACTTCACCTTGTATTTAGATCAACAATCTTTATATCAAGGCGATAAGTATGAATTTAAAAAGTTACTCCATCCGTTCCATTCATCTTGTCTCCTTTCTTTTCAGCACGAAGAAAGTAAATTTGATGAATGTGAGGTGGTGAGGCCCATATGGGTCCACATGCTTCTTGTGTGTAATTTCTTTTTCTAAAAAGAGAAATGGGACAAGATGAACGTGGCGGCCTGATAAGAAAAGTGAGACAACAAGATGAATGGGACGGGGGGGGGAGGGGGGGGGGAATACTTAATTTTTGGTTGTGTTTCAATCACCGTGAGTTGTTGAGTGTGGTATATCACAGAGACGAAGCCAAACGCCACATGAAATCGTTGATCGTCGTGGAGTATGGAGATGAATCGAAATGACGGAGCTAAGATTCGGCCAGCAACACATGCCTACAATGTATGTACTTGTACCCGTCGAAAACCATATTAATAACAATCTGAGCACTACTATATCCATCCACCAAGAATATGCATGTTGATTAAAGAGTGTAAAAAAATGAAGCAAGATAATTTCCTTTACCTTAGTTGCAAATGCAATATAAACTATCATAACAAAAAAACCCACACATCTTTTTTGGGGAAAAAAATAATACTATACAATTTTTTGAGAAAACTATAGAAGCAAGAAAACACAAAAGTTGTTATCTACTTTTTTTTCACTCTTACAAAATATAGAAACAAAAGAAAATAAATAAGCACCAATGCAATAGATAAACAAAAGGGGTTACTCCGTCTAAATATATGAACTTTGGCCAAATTCGACTTTTGCTCATGACTTTTAAAATTAGTTAGTAAAAACACAATTGTTGGTGTCATTCTGATTTTTAACTCCCGTAAATTTCCCAATGAAATAGAAAGCTGGTTTTTATGTTTGGTTTTAAATAAGACGATGTCAGTTTGTAAACTCCGACGTCCATAGCTTCAACTTTACCGAAAACTTGACGCGTGTTAATAATCATATCATCATATCATATGATATAAAAGGTTGTGTATTTACGAGCTGAATTTAAAAATCATATACAAACCTCCAATTTGACCAAAATAATATTTGGGCCCAATAATTGGCTCTTTATTAATTTGTAAATAAATTCAAAATCCATTAGTTATTGGGCCAAGGGAATAGGAAGCGGAATCCTAAATCAAATAGGAATACGTTATTTCTTCTTAATTTTTCTTCTTACAAACAATTACTTCTACAAAAAAAATTAAAAAAAAAAAAAAAATCAAAAGGGTAAAGAAGCTTCAGAGAGTGAACCGGAAAGCTCCATTCACCGCCGGCGGATTCCTCCCGGTAAATCTCCATTCCTCACCAATTGCAATTTCAGATTCAGCTTTACCAAATTCAATGCTTCCTTTGCGATTCCAAATTTCCGGCTTATTGAATTTGTAGCGGTGCGTCGCAACGCGTGTAGAAGAATGGCATCGTTGTAGGGCAAGTTCTTCTTCTGGAGGAAGAAAATGCCGCGCAGCTATCAACAATTTCTTGCTCAACTAGTTGAAAATTCAACTGCTACCACACCGACTTAAGCACTCTCACTTTGCAATTGCTGCGTAAAAATTTGGTATGTCGGCAGCAGCTTCAAATCTGCGAATTGACCGTTTTCTTGTTGTTTAGCTCAGAATTAGATTGATATTTTGGTGTAATCTGATGTATGTGGCAGGATTTGAAAAAAGATGCCTCGTAAAGTGAATTACGGTGTTGATTATGACGATGATTATGATGGCTATGACGATGAGTATGATTATGAGTATGATGAGGAAGTGGAAGGGGAAGAGAATGGTGAGTGTTTATTTTGGTTTTTTCTGTGTTGGCCTGTAAAAATTTGGTGCTGGATTAGTAATCAACATAATTCTGGAAATAATTATCAAGTTGTGAACTGTTGGAGTTCAATGATTAACTAAGCTGTATGCAGCGGCGATAGAGTAAGGATAGAAGCCACATGAATAGATGAAGGAAATCAAAGAGATGTTGTATCATTAGCAATTGGTTTCTGTCAATTTTACCAGTAAAGGATGTATTGTATGATCCACTGCTTTTGCACCTAGTGTTAGAGAAATGATCCATTTTGTTCTTTGCAGCCATCAAATTTTGTAGTTCATCTGAATTCTAATGATGGTATTTTGGAGCTTCAAGGTTCAATATTTCAGTTAACATATGCCATCCTCTTTCCTTGTTTCCTGATAGGTATTACAGCTAAGACAATGCCTACAAAAGAAGTCGGCAAGACTGAGGTCTGGCGCTGCCCAATTTGTACCTACGACAATGAAGATAGTATGTCTGCATGCGATATATGTGGGGTTTTACGTAATCCTTTGGTGAAGAGAAATGCCAAAACTGATAATGTTGCAGGTATAACTGTATGTAACGTGTATTTCTCTGTTTATATTTTCATTTTTCTTAAAGGTTTTTTAATGGTAATTGCTTGTGTTTTAATTGAGTCACATGAAATAAGGGCCTTCTAGACTTCTTACTCTTTCCTCTTCCCAATGCCCCTAAATTGTGTCAAAGATATTATAGAAAACTGATCTCAGAAATTCCCGATTCTACCTAATCTATCTTCTTTGTAGTTTCCATGTAGGCTAGTTTAGATGATCTTGCATCTAGTCTCTTTTAACCATAGGTTTCATATTTATTTTCGTCAAATCCTTCATAGAGTAGATACTTTCCATGCAGTGGGTGGCATGTGCAAAGATTCTGGAGTATCTGTGATGGCCAAGTCTCTTTTTGCATCATTGCCGCAACATATGAACAAAGCATCCATCTTTGAAGTGAAGAATGATGTTTCTTCCACAGATAACCACCTTAACTTCCTCAAACTCGGAAATATGCGTGGCACTTTTCCGGGATCCAGTAGTGCTTTTAGTTATCAAAATAATAAAAGAGCTAATATAGGTCGGAACAGTTTCCGAGTCACTTATCAATTTATCGTTACTAAAAAAATCATGTTTTTTGTGAAAATTATTCCACATATCATGCGATGATTATATATTATTGCCAAGATGAGGACTCATAATCTTTTCATTCTGCTCCTTTCTTTCTCTCTTTCTTTTCTTTTCTTCTCTTCTCTTCATCCGCTCTTACTTCCCTGACATTTCACTCGTTGTTGGCAGCCCCTTTCAAGTTTGATGCTCCTTCTCCAGATGATTTGGTGTCAAGTGGACTACAATCACTGAAAATGAAATCAAAAGGTATATCTCTTATTAGTTGGGCAGTATAATTGACACCCTTTTTGGTAAATAAACTGTCAGATGTTTTTATTTTTATGTTTATGGACTAGGAAAGCCCAAATTACCTTAGGTGTTTGATAGCTTTATAATATACCTGTCTCATATACACACCAAAACTCAATAAGTCTTCCTCAGGTAGTAAGAGGGACATAAATGTTCCAGTTGAATTGGAGTTGGCTGCTAGAGATCAAGAGTCCACTTCAGCATCAGTAACAAGTGAGAGTGGTAACGGAGTTAATGAGAAAGATTATGCACCAACCAGTGGAAGCAAACCAGGGACGTCTCACAGCTATGTGAATACTGAGGCTATGTCTTCCAAAACTGGAAAACCAGAAATGACCACTGAGAGAAAAACAGCATCAGTTTCCGAGTTTACTCCTGAGGCATGGATGACCCCCAAAACAGTTGATGGTGAATTGAGCCAGCTAAATCTAGCAATTGTAAGTGTCTGATATTCTGTCAGAATGCATACCAAAACGATTTATTCACACCCACGATGTAAAATTTCTTGTGTACTCAGGTTGGCCATGTTGATTCTGGGAAGTCAACACTTTCAGGAAGGTTGCTTCATCTATCAGGACAAATATCGCAGAAAGAGATGCACAAATATGAAAAGGAAGCTAAACAGCAGGTATTAGCATTGCCATCTTTATATTTTCCCATGGCCCTAAATTGGATTAATTGATGTATAGTTGGTTGATATGCCTACTGTTGTTTGACCAGGGAAAAGGATCTTTTGCTTATGCATGGGCATTAGATGAAAGTGCCGAAGAAAGGGAAAGGGGTATAACAATGACGGTGGGTGTTGCTTTCTTCACTTCTAAAAAGTATCACATTGTGCTGCTTGACTCCCCTGGACATAGAGATTTTGTTCCAAACATGATCTCCGGGGCAACACAAGCAGATGCTGCAGTTTTAGTGGTTGATGCTTCCCTGGGTGCATTTGAAGCCGGCATAGATGCTACCGGAGGACAAACGAGGGAGCATGCACAGCTGATTAGGAGCTTCGGAGTTGATCAGATTATTGTTCTTGTCAACAAAATGGATGTGGTTGGATACTCTAAGGAAAGATTTGATTTTGTGAAGCAGAAACTAGGGACATTTCTCCGTACTTGTGGTTTTAAAGAATCTTGCATTTCATGGGTTCCAGCAAGTGTCATGGAAAACCAGAACTTAGTTGCAAAATCTTCTGATGAACGATTTTCTTGGTTAGTAGTTACATTTGCCTCTTGTTTTCTTTATCTCCTGCATTTGAATCATGCTTTAAGTTCAGTACTTAACATAAGAGGAATCAAAGAAGATGCCCTCTATTATTTCTTGCTATATCTGTATTTTTTTCTTTTCGGGTTTGATCTCCATGCATAACTGAAGAAATAGTATGTTGGACAACTTGAATATGTATAGATATTTGGCTGCGTCTACAATATGCATAATATCTGGGAACTGTTAGATGTTTTGATTGCTATACAATTCTGCAGCACGCTATGATTCTAGAAGTGTAGATTGAATATATGTGCAGAAAGATGACTATTGTAATACTTGACATTCTTGTGGACTATATTCCTAATTAGAGCTGTGCCAACCTTCCTCTCGTTCTGCTATGCAGGTACAGCGGACCTTTTCTGATGGATGCAATAGATTCTCTCCAACTTCCTGCAAGAGATTATACCAAGCCATTAGTAATTCCTATATGTGATGTTAAGTCGCAATCCCAAAGTCAGGTGTCTGCATGTGGGAAACTGGAAACCGGAGCTATTAAACCAGGACTTAAGGTAGGTTTTGGTGGAACGAAATCTTTCTTTTAGGGTGAAATTCTGATCCATTCAAAATTATGACATACCATTCTTCTTGACTAACTTTATACTTCTCAATCCAGTGACATTTTGCTCTGTATTTAAGAGTGATGTTATAATTTAGTGGTCGCCTGTCTGTCTGTGTGTCTCAATTAGACTAGAATGGGAAAGTTGATGATTTGTAATATCTTAAAGATTGTTCATAAATGAATGAAGACAATAAGAAACTTCAAATGAAGAAGTTTAAGATTTTTTACTCTAGGCTGTAAATTAACACTTCCCTCGTTTAGGCCTTCCTTTGTAGCTTTTATATTTGCAATTTTTTGGCCTCTCTGTTTATTTTATGTTGAGAAGATATCAAGAAATGGGAAGATACTTTGGTGTATGCAGATTTGCCGTTTCTGATAATTTGTTTTGCCTACAGGTATTGGTTATGCCTTCAAAAGAAATAGCAACAGCCCGCTCGTTAGAACGTGACTCTCAGCCTTGCAGCATTGCAAGAGCCGGTGACAACGTTACAGTCAGTTTGCAAGGTATTGAGGGCAATCGTGTAACAGCTGGAAGTGTGATATGTCACCCTGACTACCCAGTTCAAGTTGCCAGCCAGTTGGAAATGAAAATTCTCGTCCTCGAAATTTCAACTCCAATCGTCATTGGTTCTCAGGTTTAACATTAACAACCACTAAACAACATAATTATGTACCATAGTATATATTGTTTTAACATTCACAAGCTCCGCAATATTTTTCAGTTGGAGTTTCACATACACCACGCGAAAGAGGCCGCCAAAATTGTCAAGATACTGTCTCTGCTCGACCCGAAGACGGGGAAAGTAACAAAGAAGAACCCGAGATGCTTGCTGTCCAAGCAGAACGCCATGGTCGAGGTCAGTCCAAAATTTTACTTTGTATCCTCGTTGTGTTATCCGTTGAGAAGGTTGTGTTTTTTGATGGTTTGTATCATTTGCTCGTGTTCGTTGTCGTGGGCAGGTGGCGTTACAAGGTCCGGTATGCGTCGAGGAATACAGTAACTGCAGAGCTTTGGGAAGAGTGTTTCTTAGAGCATCAGGAAGGACTATTGCTCTTGGAGTTGTGACTCAAATCATTAAGAGGGAAAAATAGGAGTTTTTCTTTATATATATTTTGTAACGAGTTTGATAACTTGTTTAGGGGAATTTTGGCACTGTATCTCTACTTTTCATTTTTGTTTTCTTGTATGAGCTCAAGTAATTCCTCATTTTATTTAATGTACAAATTCAAGATCAAAACTTTCCTTTTTAGGATTTATGGAATTCTGCACAAAAACATTACAGAAATGTAATATTGGTAATTAGCTACCTAATTAAGTAGTTCAAAAACTACTAGTGTTGAATTGTGCAGCAGAATACATCAATTAGAATTGTATCTTTGTAGTTTTTGTCTTCCTTTTCAAGTTATTTTGGGATTTATATAGGAAGATCAAAATGTGCATCTTTAACAGTGCTACTTTTATCTAAATGAAGGAAAAATAGCAAAAAAGTAAAAATAACTAATGCATTGAGGTGCAAGATATAATCAAAAAGTAACCCATCATGCTTTTCTTGTCACTACTTTTGTGCCTACTTGTAATTTTAGTATCAGAAAAATTCAAATATTTGATATACAGCATTTGACTAAGCTATTTTGCTACACGTGAATTTCCAACTGCTTTAATTTGCTTTGCTTGTTGTCTTCATTTATTGAGTTAGGCTCTCTTTATTGACCTCTCCTTGCATTTTGATCTCTTCATTCATTCATTTTGATATATTGTTTGCAGTTTTCACTCTCAAGTTTAAGGCAATGGGATGCTTTGTGTCAACTCCGAGGGACACAGGCGAGAACCGGAGGCGGCCAGCAAACATCGGGGAGGTTTCCGTGTTCGTCCCCGGCCTACGCATCCCTAAGCCCGTCAACTTCGCCCACTCACTAGGCAACAACGTAGCGAAAACTTCGGTCGAGCGCCTCTCCTCTCTTAGGCACAGGATAGTAGTGATGGCCGGGCACGATGCCCCGACCATCACAAGGACTAGAAGGAGAACGGCCAGCCAGCACGGTTGGTTTGAGTCTGTCACACCTAATTTTTCACGTTTATTAGTTATTACTCTCTCAAGATTAATGTTGCTTGCAGGAAGATCCATACTACGCGATCTCCTCAAGGCGCTCGAGGAATATCTACCGGTCCTTTTAGGATTGGTTAAAGATGGTAATCAATCACACGCATCGAGTGTCGACCCTCTTTCTCCTCATTCTCGTCTCAAACTCGTATTTGTATGCAGGATGTCCGTTGCAACACAAAGTGCAGTTTTCTTGGGTTAATCAAGAGGATGAAGTGGAGGTCCATTTGCAACTTCTAACCTTAACGTTTTCTTCTTAGAATTTTTGAAGATTGATTGATTGATTTCATCTCATTAGCATTGCCATTACCAAATCTCCACAGGAAACCACAATGCATAGTGCTTGGTATGAAGTGCTATCTGTTCTTCATTTCATGGCCACACTTTTGTTATCACAAGCCAATTTGTTGCTTCTTCCAAGAACTTCCACAGATGGATTTCAGCCAAAGGTATCAGAAGGTTAGTGCATAACTCAAAACATGATCTTGATCTTAATCTTGCTGCATCTTGTTATATCTTCTGCAATTTCCAATAGAGAATAGGCGATCTGCGGTTGAGATATTCTTGAAGGCGGCCGGGTATCTAGACTGCGCTGTCCGGCATGTTCTTCCACACCTGCCCATTGAGCTGAGGTATCTTGTTGTTAGCTATGACTATCGTAATCATCTGTGTTAGCGTTAGGCAACGGAGTCACACTCTCGTAATTCTTTGTTGTGCCAAGGAGAAACCTCCCCGTCGATCTTGCTGAGGGCGTGCTGCGAGCTCTCTGCCTTCAAGCTCTTGGCCAGGTACCTATTGGAACCCCATCTCCCTTGCTTCATTGTTTGGTTAGTGAAAATGGAGTCACAGTTGCAGATTTGGATAATGCAGTCTTTGTATAAGTCTAAGTAAATCAAGAAATGGAGGCATAGCAAGTTTTGGGGTTGCAAATTGCACTTGACATTCATATATATTTAACAGGGTGTTGACATCCAGCTTGGGCTTGCAATTGAGAATAGCAAGGCCACATTGGCTGTGAAAAGAAGACTAGCATGTGAGATGGTCAAATACTGGCAGCAGGTATATATGTCCCCGAGATACGTTTTCCACAAAATGTCCCGACTTTTCAAGAAAAGCGTCATCAACTTACGTCCCTGTTAAAAAAAAAATACAATCTTTAGGCATTTTCCACAAAATGTCCGGACTCCCACGTTGCAGAACTTGGAGATGGATAATGGGTCACCTTGCCGGATTCTTAGGTGGATTATGGATTCATTGAGGTTGCTCTTTCTTTCCACCCCAAGAATCCGACAAGGTGACTAATTTATCCGTAGTTGAATTATGTGAAAAAACGCTTAAAGATGATGTTTTGGAAAACGGGGCATTTTGTGGAAAATGCTGAAAGAATGGGGTCGTTTTCGAGACATGATTAACCCCATGTGTTATCAAATAACTACCATTTTTCTATGAAATGAAGCATAACTTGAATGTATTGTATATGTATAGGCCCAAGATAACATCATGAATCTTCCACTAGCAAATGGTTGGGGAGAAAAGCATAGGCTATTTGTCAAATGGAAATATATTGAAGCTAAGGTATACCTTTTTCTCTACTTCAAAATTAGGATTTTTTTAAGGTGAAAAAGGATTTACTAGTTTTTTTGATAATGTTGATTCATTGTAGGCTGCTGCTTACTACTATCATGGTTTGATTCTTGATGAGGGAAATACTGAGAAGTCTCATGGAATGGCTGTTGCTGCTCTACAAGCAGCAGATGAGTATCTCAAAGAAAGCAAGAAAACTGCTGAAGCTTTCAACTTATCAGTTCCTGTCTCTAGGTAATCAAATTATCCGTAAATACGCAAATTATAACAAAAATTTGAATTTTTTTTTAACTAAATCTAATATTTTGGTCCGAAATAGACAAATTTCAATATTTTTGAAATTTGACAAGACACATGACTCAATTGTTTTGAATCCAATCCCCGGCCCAAAGCTACTGTGGGAAAGCCCTCAACGATACATTTCCATTAATACTTGTATTATTAAGTTTTGATCGTAAAAGATAGTCCGAAAATTGCTCGAATGTCCTTGTCCTGAAAATTTTGTATCACAATTTGGATTTTGTTGCATTTACCATTAGAAAGCTATCATCGAACTTATAATATAGCTTCGGTTTGTCAATCTAACTCCGGCCAACGAACTATAAACTTGAGCCAGATTCCAATATTTTGTAAAATTCGTGTATTTTTTTTGTTTACAAAAATTTGAACATAATTTGTGCGTTTACATGCAATTAAACCTTAATTAATATTTTTCTTTTATATATGTAAACAAGTGCACTCTATTCTAAATTTATTTCTACTAAATATCTCTCATAGGAGCCCTCCCCTTTGGGGAACCATCAAGTTTTTGTCTGAAAAAATTCCCAAGGATACTTCCAGCAAGGTTCGAATCAACAGGGATCTCTTCTCTCATGAAAAGTAAGTCCCAACTCCTCAAATACATTTTTGCTCACCTTCATAATCATATGTAGAATCAAATCATCACCAGATTTTGATTCTTTCTTGGGGGGATGTAGAATCATGGAGACAGCACCGACGTTGCCGGACTTCGCTCTAGCCCTCAAGCCGAACGAGTACCAGCTCCCTCTCGTCGATGCCTCGTGGGAGGAAGAACCACTCAACAAGCCTAACAAGCATAAAGGCTAGAGGTACAAATCATATCATAACACACTGCTAAAATGTTATTCTTCACCAAAACTCAAATTCACCTTTTCTATTCCAGGTACGAGCCGTATGCATGCGTTAAAACCAGCATGCTGCTCTGCTCAGCGAATGAAAAAAAATACAATTTTTTTGTTTTCCCTTTGATAATCAAATGTCGATTACATGAGACTAGTTAAGTTTTTTGTCAGTTACATTGTAAAATAACAGATAAACAAGGATAATGATATGTCCCTATGAACTTTACCATACTGCAGGGGCAGCACTTCATCAATCTTCTCCACCATTTACGGTGTCTTCTGCTCTCCTTTTTGCTTCCTCCCGTTCTGCACAAGACACAAAATGAATGATGAGCATAAACACAGAATTCATAAGTGGTGCGATGAATGTCAGCTTCATGTTTTATATCAAATAAACATGGTTGTGAAAACAGATGTACTAAAAGGAGATGCAATATCTACTCCTTGATAACTAGTTTTCTTCGCAAAGTCTAAACTTTCTCTAACATTATATATACTGATTTTGCAAAAACTTCTTACTTCCTGTGTGACAAAGAAATAACCCAAAAGAAATTGAAATTGTTCCACCCCTTAACCATTTTAATGTCTTATGATTGAATTCCCTACAGGCTTTTCTAAGAAGCAAAATACACACACACACATACATAATATAGATGGAGCCATAATACTAATGGTAATAGAACTAGCGATGTTTTGGGCCAGAACCCTTCCTATTCAGTGATCATACCAGACCTTCTTGAAGCTGTTTAAATATGATGATAATCCAAAACATATAGAAGAGTTCCCCAACCAAAGACATGCCTATATTTTAAGCTAAATAACTAAAAAATGTTGCAAGCATGCTTCATTAACTTAACTATTAATAGTTACGCCCAAAATTATGCTTCACCAAAAGTCAGCCTCATTTTACATTACCCCAATTAACTCCGTTCGTCAACATTGTCCGTGGTTGATAAAATTGCGTAGAGGTGATCTAGAATGTCTTCCAGCTGTTTAATGATATAATAATCTTAAATGCAATAACTTATTTGGATTATTCTAGTCTAAACGAAGCAGCAACACCTGGGACCTACTTTTTCAAACGTAATTTCAAGTGTAACCGAGAAGCTAGTTGAGAAGTAAGAGACTTGTTATGAAAAAACCATGGAAATCCAAATTCACTCTCACATCAAGAAACCAATCTCATACTGGACAGCCAAGGCAAACTGTCAAGGCAAGAATGCATACCCATGAGTATTAACATGGACTTCTGAGTGCGCCTCTCGAGCTTGTCAAGCCTCTTCTGCACATCCCTTCGCAAATCCCAATTTGGTTTTTTTGGTGCTATGTTGAGAAAAGGATCCTAATTTCAAATCACAGCAGTGAATATCAATACCAAAGGAGGGTGTATTTGAGAGGGAGATGTGATAGAACTCTATGGAAGTACCTCTGTAATCTCCTCCGGCGGAGGAGCTGCCAGCACAGGGTCTTCGAATTTGGGCAATACCGGCGGTGCAAGTTTACCCTCTTGCAGTTGCTTGTCGTGAGGAAGGTAATTCCGAAATTTCATATTCACATTCCTGGGAAATAAGCAGTCAGTTCATGCTATTCCACAACAAATTCCAGTAAATACCAGAGACCACCAATCAATTCAATTGTTTCCCAGGCACATGAGCTCATTCGTGAATAAACTGAACAAAAAATATACAAATTTCAGCAAATACCAGAGACTAACAATCAATTCTTGCTGAGGAAAAGTACATGAGCTCATTCATGAATAAACTACAAGAAAAAATTACAAATTTCAGCAAATGCAAGTGAATAGCAATCAATTGTTTCCAGATGAAAAGCACATGAGCTCACTCGTGAATAAGCTAAACAAAAAAAAAAAATACAAATTTCAGCAAATACTAGAGACTAGCAATCAATTGTTTCCGATGAAACTAATTCGTGAATTAACTGAACGAAAAATACACAAATTTCAGCAAATACCAGAGAATAGCAATCAATTGTTTCAATGGAAAATCACATAAGCTCATTCGCAAGTAAACTAAATGAAAAATAATTTTTAGCAGCAGCATCGAAGTTAGATGGAATCTTACTCGTTTTCTTCCTCGTTGGCTTCGTTGTCGGCAGCAGCATCGTCGTCGGGAGTGTTGAGGAGTTCCTGAGCAGCTCTAAGCGCTCTCAGCCTCTCTCTGCGATTCGCCGCCGCCGCATCGAGCGATTCCTCTTCTCCACCCATCGATCAAGTTAGTTTGCTATTTTGGGGGAAAATTCAAAATTCTCAACGCTCTAACTCAAGCTTGAATTGATTATCAAAATTCAATGGCTAAACCCTACTCCCAACTCCCCTCTTTTTTGCTTTCTTTTATTGGAAAAAATATTATTTCCCACCTTTTTTAGTTGCATTTAATAATAACAATAAGAAATTTAATGTTTGGGCCTTTTGGCTGAATAGGCCCATCTCGGAGTATACCTTTTTAAAGCCCAATTTATGATGACCTCAAATTTATTTATTTATGTTCATTGTTCACTATCAAATTATTTAACTTTTCTTGTAATATTTCAACTGTCTCTCCTTGTGGTGGACGAAGAAAATAATGTTAGTACGGACACTATAGTTTTTATACAAATTTTTTTTTTTTCACCGAGTTAACGATATGTTCACTTAGGGAACATGAATAACTACTACTACACATATTTTGAAAAAAAAAAAAATCAACTTCTAAATAAGCAAAATTCTTTTTTCTCTTAATTAATAATAGTGAGTAAACTACATTAATAAATTTTGAGTCATAGTTTAAACAAAATATAATATAATACTCAATTTCATTCATCTTTTTTCTGCAATATCAATCTCTCCTCATTCTCCAACCTTCACATTTAGGTTTTCAATTGTTCGATTAAATAGGATCTATAGATAAATTCTCACAATTTTATCATATTCAACCGTGAAAAAAATAAAAAATTAAAAATGTTGATAATGTCCCACCAACCATGGGATGCTACAAGAAAAGGTTGGGCCAAGTAAAGACTGAAATTCTCTATTTCACATTACACTTGTACATATATTCATGTTTGCTTATACTTGCCAAATAGATAAGATACCAATTGCAATAAAATGTGAGGCTCATCATATTTAATCAACTTCTTCTTCTCATAAACCATTAACCAAGCTCCTAGACTGTATAAAATGTACAAGCTGTACAAAATTTACACATAACAATGGTTTCTACAAAGTGGCCTTACATGAAGCCTTGTTGTGCCCAGCTTCTTTACATCTTGAACATGTCACAGTTCTCCTATCTGGATCATCCATCTTCCCCTGCTCCTTCTTCGGCTGGTTCGGCGACCGTGGCAGTGGAGGGAGCACCGTCTCGTCGCCGTCGCCATCTTCTTTTGCCGTGGGCGAGCCAATCCCGGGAATCGGGTTGATGGGCTTGGAATACGTCGAGCGGTAGCTCTCCGCGGTGAAGTACTGTGAGCAGAAGTCGTAGACGGACTTCCCCGAGCAGCTGAGGGCGGCAATAGCGTGCCGGCAGGGTATGCCTCGGGCTTTCCATTCCAGGCACGTGCAGTCCCAGTTCTGGATATCGACGACGTGTGTGGAATCATCGTGAACCTCGAATAGGACGTCTGAGGAGATGAATACCCTGAGACCGTGTGCTTCGAGAGCCGCCTCCTGTATCCTTTCCTCTTTCGATGGAGTCAGTCTCGTGGCCCACGTGCTCGACTCTATTTGTCGACTGTCGATTAGCTGGCTTACCATGTACATGAGTGCTTCTATCTTCTGCATTATCGTCGATTCTCTGATTTCTTCCATCAGTTTGCCGTAGGGTTCTGCTACGTTCTGTACAATGTAGTTGTATCGCTCGCCTCGAAAACTCAAGCATGTCCAATGCTCTGGCTCAATCTGCATTATCCAATCATAAGCAACTGGAGAAATCTGCTTGATTTCTTCTGTGATTCTTTTGAAAGCACCGAGTCGAACAGCATGTGCAGCGGCCAGAAGCTTTCCGGGTAGAACGCCTCTTCCTTCTCCGAGAAACGGACCCTTCAAGCTTCTCTTGAAACTTTCCAAAAGGTGATGCATGGAATAGCCATGGTAAGCATTCTCAAATACCTTATGCACAGACTTTTGTAGCCCCTTCTCTCTATCTGAGACAAATGTCAAGGGTAAAGGAGTTGATATGGCCGATTTTAGCTGCTCCAGAAACCAATGCCAGTTGTCGTCGTTTTCACAATCAACTATGCTAAATGCAACTGGAAAGAATCCATCGTCTGCATCCACTGCAGTGGCTGTTAACAAACTCTCTTGGTATCTTGATTTTAGAGATGTAGCATTGAGGAAAAGAATGGGACGGCAAACATTCTGGAAGCTTTCTACAGAGGAAGCAAAGGAAACAAAGAGGCGTTGGAGTCTTTTCTCTTCATCAGTCTCCAGCTTGACGAAACTACCAGGATTTGTCTCCACCAACTTTTTGCAGAACCAAGGCAAGCGACTGTATGACTCTTTATATGAACCCTGAAGTAGCTCCCGAGCACCCTCTATCCCACGCCTTACTTGTGTATACTTCAACTGAATTCCAAAGTCCCGAGAAATGCTTCTAGCAATTTCTCGGGGTTTGTGATGTGGGGAATCTCGCAATTTGTCCTTTATAACACTTACCAACAACTTCTTTGCCGGATGGGCATTCTTCCAAGATTCCCCCCCACAAGTATGCGAGTTATTGAACTTTTTAATCCTAAATGACTGAGAAGCAGGAACCCAAGATGCATGGATACTCCATGAACAGCCTTCCTCAACACAAATGCCACTTGCACGATTCGAGTCATTTTTCTTCAATTTGTAGACAAAGCGGTGAGCTATAGCATACTTTTGCAGGGCCTCTCTAAACTCTTTCACACTTACGAAGTCCTGTCCTACACCAGTGACACAATCTTTCCATGAAGCAACTAATTTTTCTGGCAGACCATCATCAGGTAAAGTGACTGTGGATGTGTTGTCTTGATCATTTGTGAATGCAGCAATATCTCCAGAGTGTTCCAAGTCATCAATGACAGGTAAACTATCATCTGCTTCGTTATTTTTTTTCCGCTTTCTTCTGTTCACATCATTATCACTAACAGCAACAATAGTTGGACCATGAGCACCAATCGTCCAGGAGGCTGTACGCCTCCTCTTTTTGACGGTATCTGCTGGACTACCACTCATGTCTAAACCTACTGGACTCTGACCAATATCAGAATTGGCACCTAACTGTGGCTGATAGTCACAATCATGGTCTGTACGATGTCCAGAAGACGCAGGTGAAGCTGTATATGTTTGACCTAAACTTGAGCTTTCTGCGTTCTTATCCACTGTTATTGCATCAGGTGAAGGTTTGGCATGGCAAGCCAGACTATTGACGTTACTGACATCGGGAGACGCAGGAGCTAAGGGTGCAGGAATGTGGTTTACCGTCTCAGCGAGTTTCACGCCGATGTCCCTGCAGTTATCATTCATTTATGTACTGTAAGCTTATTCAAGAGTACTTTTACCAGCCAGGTAAAGATTACAAATTGCCAAATTGGACAGCAGCCAAAGATTTCAAACATTAGAAAACGAAGGATGCATAGAAATCCACATGCATTATCTCTACAGTTATCAACTTCGTTAGACTAAAATGGAATACTTTGTAATGCTAGAAAAGAGTAGAAGCTAAACAAGAAGCACCATGCTTGTGTACCTGCTTGCGTGTACTTTATTCGCATCATGGTCAAATCCTTCTTTTCCATTAACAAAGATATCAGCAGTAACTGAATTCCCATGATAATCAATCATTCTCTTCAGGTCTTTGTCATTTCTTAATGTAATAAGATTTCTCCTATTTCCTGGGAGGAAGTACTTGATAGAAATGGTATTCTGATCCAAATTACACATTTCAGCTAACTTTAGTCTTAGGTCCTCGAACAGTGTTTCATGATTGATATTTACAGCATTCGCCTCTGACCCTTCATACGACAATGTGCCATCATCCTTTGTTATAAACTCACCTCCAGACTGGCAAATTAGTATAAGCTTCCCCTTTGCCATGGCATGTATCTTCTGGAGATCAAGAAATGCGTTAGACAAAGAAGGAATACTGTGTGTGCATACATCCTGTTTTGCAGCAATGCCCTTCCCCAGGAAATGCGTTAGACAAAGTGCATATCTTCTTATTTCAACCCTTCCCCAGGAAATCAAGAAACAGCAACTAGAGTCATACATTCACTATTTCTTTTAAAATCAGATTCATTAACTTAATAGCCCTATCAGTCAGTTTCACTTCACTATGCACTCGACAAACTCAACCACAAAATGCATGTAATGCAACTGAGAGAATAACTCAGCCGTCAACCTGGTGCAAGATTACATACCCTGTAATTACAACAAAACAGACAGCATTGGAGATATGAGAACATAATAAGAGAACAGGCACCATTCACAGTAGACAATAAAGCAATATATCTGATGAAATTCTATTCCTCGATAACCGCCATTGGATGGTCATTTTCATTTTCAGTCTTCAAATTGAAATATAACACACTGTTTTGTGTTCCTACACATACATTATGCGAATAACTACCATCTCACAGCTTACAATATCTTACAATGGGCAAGAAGAGAAATTCCTAAGACATTTCACAACAGGGCGCTATACCTTTTTCTATGGATATCATGATCATAAAAATTGTGTAATCTACACTGTTGAGAATTAGACTTAGATAGATACAAATAGTATAGCCAAATCCATTGTTCACTTAGATGAATTAGAACTCTGGCATCATCTATATAAATACAATATCCAATTTTGTCACTTTTCAGAGCCTAATTTCCAGCTCTCCATCTCCATCCAACGCTTGGCTTCAAATTTTATATAGACATAAATAAACTGCTTGAAAATCAGCTGGATAATCAGGTTGGAGAAGGCTTCAAAACTGTTGGCTAAACTATAATACCCTAGCATTCATAACTGTGATTAATTCTCTATCAAATTGAATGATTTCTCACCTCCCCTATCAGATTTCGCAATCAAGCGCATCCTCTCCCACAAATCATGGCTGATCTTCTCATCTCAAATTTACCATACCAGCAATCGTCCTCCGCCGCCGCACAAATGCAGTATAATATCTTCTTCAACCATCCTCCAAAACGCATCCCTAAATTCGCCAATAAAATGCAACTTCGAAACGCATCCCCTTAGAAATTGCGAGTAGAATCCTAATTACAAAAATACATAGATTTGCATCGGAGAAGAAGAAGAATCACGGCGAGAACTGAAGAAGCAAGCGCGACGAGATTGGGGGAAGCAGTCAAGAAGCGGCGCTGATGAAGTGAAATGATAATTGGAATTTTATTTTGTTTTTGTTTCTTTTCATTTTAGTTTGGCCTATTAATATTAATTTAATTCAATTATAAGCCCAAAAATAAGCCCATTTATAATTGGGCTATTTTTGGGTTGATTTGAATTTTATTTTACCAGTAAATTGGGCCATTGGTTTCGAGTGTAATTGTTTGTTCGATTTTTGAGGTAAAGATTATTATTCTTTCTGTAATTATTTAAAAATAATTTCATTTCGTAGTTCAATTGGATAGTTAGATGGTGGAAAATTATATTTGAGTGTAATTTGTTTGAATCATTAAATTTGTAGCTGAAATTTATGAATTAATATCACTCATTTAATGAAAATATGTGATGATTAATATTTTTAGGACAAATTTTGATAGATTTGTCGATCAATCCAATTTTTTGTTATTATTTACTCAATACTAAACGAAAAATTCTATCAAAATGCAATTACAAGTTACAACATGTCTTTTGGATTTTTGCAATTAAATACCCGATCTTTTAATATTTTGCAATTAGGGCTCAAGTCATTTTTTCGGTGGCTGAAAATATGATTCAATACTAATTTTTCCTACATGAAATATTAAAAAATTTCATGTTAAATAACGTTGTTTCTCACAAAAAAATCGGTGCTGAGTCAAATTCCCGGCCGCCGGAAAAATTGCGTGAACCCCGATTACAAAAAGTTGAAAGTTTTTGTATTTAATTGCCAAGATAAAAAATCACAAATGTAATTAATTAATTTTCATATCTAGCCCTTCAGCCCAATATCATTCGGCCCATTATGGTGTGGCCCAATACAATCCGGCCCAAATTTCCTTCTCTGATAGCTGACCCATCAACCAACTTAGCTTTCCCTCTCTTCTCTCTCTCTCTCTCTTCAACAGAGCTGAGTTTTCCAATCGATTAATCTGAGATCTAAATCTCTGCTTTCGTATATATGAAGCACGCCGAAGCAGTGGAATCCGTTTAAACTTTGCCCTATCGTAATTTCAGTCACTTTTTTCCAGCAAAAAGGGTGGAAAAAATTGAGGTTTTGAGCGCCGGAAATTGAGATCAGTAATGGAAGGTCTCCAAGGTGGAGGAGGCGGAGGATCAGAGCGAGAAAAGCCCTCAGCGCCTGTATCTGCTGTTGCTACTTTCTGGAAAGGTACTCTTCTCGCAAATTTTGATTTTAACCTAAATTCGTTTCGTAATCATCTTCTCGAGTTCGTCAGTTGCAGCTACTGTGCAATGTGCCACTTTTTCAACTCCAAATTCAGTTCCTCTTGTGATTCCTCAAAATTTAAGTGTTGAACCTTATTCTCTCAAGCTGATCAAGCTCCTAATTCGTAACCTTCGACTGATTCACATTTATTCCTTTCTCTATTTTCTCAATGTCGTTGATCGCGTGTCGTAATGCAGCATCAGCCATATGCTGATAAGAGTGCGCCTAGAACTTGACCTCTGAGATGATTCTGGCAAAACATATCTGCATTTGTTAATTGAGAAAGGATATTTGGTGTGTGATTATTTAAATTTCAATATGCCTTTTTTAATCCTTGTATCTGCTGTTGCTACTTTCTGGACAGGTACTGTTCCCGCAAATTTTTAATTGTAACCTAAATTCGTAATTATCTTCTCGAGTTCGTCACCCCTCTCACTGTTGCAGCAACTGTGAAATGTACCACTTTTGCAACTCCAAATACAGTTCCTCCCAAATTTTAATGTTCGACCTTCTTCTCTCAAGCTGATCAAGCTCCTAATTCGTACTTATTTTTTTTCCAAACCTTCGACTAATTCACTTGTATCCTCAATGTCGTTGATCGCCCGTGTGGTATGCAGCATCAGCTGTATGCTGATTTGTGCCTCTAGAACTTACTGACATGATTATGGGAATACATATCTACATTTGTCAATTGAAGGAGCTTTTGAAATGATATTTTGGTGTGTGATTATTTGAATTTCAACACGTCTTTTTTATCCTTGCAGATTTTGATTTGGAGAAAGAAAGGACCATCTTGGATGAACAGGGGCTTAGAATTGCAGAGAATCAGGAAAACAGTCAGAAGAACCGTAGGAAGCTTGCAGAGAGCACTAGAGGTAATCTCTTCCACTTTTATCGTGTTTTGCTTTGTCATGCTTTGGTGATCATCTTTCGACAGTTCTATTTGTCACCATTTGAGTATTAACTTGTAACAGACTTCAAGAAGGCTTCAAATGAGGATAAGTTGGGGTTGTTCAACTCTTTACTTAAGGGTTATCAAGAAGAGGTCGATAAACTTACCAAGAGAGCGAAATTCGGGGAAAATGCTTTTCTTAACATTTATCAGAAACTTTACGAAGCACCGGATCCTTACCCGGTCCTGAGTTCTATTGCAGTAAGTACCTAAGAGGCATTCCTTAGATTTACTTCTATTTTGTGGAATTGAATAATACTATGCTTTATCCTAACCCGAAGATGGGGTAAACTTTCTTTACATCATGAAGTAATGAAAATTATCCCCTAATTAATACCACATGATATTGGTCTTTGAAATTTTGAAACATGGCCACACATGAAAACATTTCCTTAGGTTTTATTAGGGGATCAATTCTTTAGTTTGAACTTTGAATTCATATTCTTTGGGTCCAATTGGCCCGTCAAGCTTCGAGTGGAATTGATTAGTATTTTGTATATGAAACTTAGAGTTTCGAGACTGAATATGCATGCATGCTTTACATGAATTCTCTATATATTAAGTTACGGTAAATCAGGCAGTCCATGTCTATTCAACGCTACCGTTCACTTCTATGTGTGCTGTTGCTATAAAAGACCTCATGAATTTTTAGTTAATCTAAATTGTGTCTATATTTGCCTTTTGCCTGAATGCCACCTTCTTTTCTCCTTATACAGGAGAAGGATGCCAAAATTTTTGAACTGGAGTCTGAAAACAGAAAGATGAAGGTTGAGCTTGAAGAATTCCGCACTGAATCAACTCACCTGAAAAATCAACAAGCAACAATAAGAAGACTTGAGGAGCGCACCCGCCAGTTAGAGCAACAGGTCATTATATATCTCTGTGATCAGCATTTTGTAGGATCTTGCAGTTAGCAATGATACTTGGACAAAATTTTGTCATGCTGCAGTAGTTAGGTGTCTTTGGACGTGTAGAAGTTACCGACTTACCTGCTGTGTCGATCCTGAATTACATTTTTCATTCATCAAATGAAATAAGCTACTAGGGCAGGTGTAGAAAAGTTTAAATGCTGGTATAACAAAGAAATGATTTTCCAAGTCATCAGTCATATGTAATGGGATTTAGCAATTAAGGTTGGCATAAAATGGCTTAGGGACAGATGTGCATTCATCTTATTTAAGAGATTTAGTTTTCTATGCCAAGAAAACCATTTTGTGAGGGGTTTTCCCTGTTAGACCAAAGAACAATTGCTGCTGAAAACTTAAGCTCCCTCACCCCCCCCCCCCCCCCATGTAGATGGAGGAATTCTCATCAGCGTATGGGCCTATGGACCTAGTACCTTTGTTGGTAGATTATTTCTAAGCTTATTTTGTAAGGATCGGGTGGCTAAAATGAGTGGATTTGTGTATTGACGTGTTTGTTCTTTTCATCTTTGGTATTTGTTTTGTAATTCTTATACATGTTTAGCTATATCCGCCATTATTAGATTATTTTTTTTTATCATTTAGGCTATTTTTCCGATCATTCATGGTACGATCTTAAAATGGCATCGGTCTATATTATCTGTTAATCCGAAAAACTTGCGGTCTTATAGTCTTTTTCTAAGTGTGTAGTATAAAGTTTTGCGATTTTGCACATTCATGCTTATATCTCTTCATCTCTTGATCTCGAAGATGGAGGAGAAAGTGAAAGAAATTGTTGAAATTAAGCAACGCAATTTGGCCGAAGAGAATCAGAAAACTATGGAAGTTCTAAAAGAAAGGTACTATATTTTCTTGAGTTCCACTAATAACTGACTTTTAGCTGCCGTGTCTTAGTATAAAATGGTCTGAACGTAGTTATTACTTTCCTAACAAAAGGTGGTAGTGGAAATACCATGTTATATAGGGGAAATTCTTTATTTCCATAGTCTGCAAACAAGCTTTTATGGTATTAATATTATACCTTCTCATAGTGAATGCCATTTGTTGTAATAATTCAGGGAAAGAATGTTACAAGATCAATTGCGCCAAGCTCAAGAAAGTGTTTCCACTATGCGGAAACTTCATGAATTTGCTCAGAGCCAGTTGTTTGAGCTTCGTGCCCAATCAGGTCAGAATGCTTATAAGATTTCCGTCTTCTTTTCTTAACATTGCATCCACATACAAATAAGCATATAAGAATCTATTTATTATGTTAACCTGGTCCTGAACCAATATAGACATTTATACTTTTACTTAAGAATCTATTTATTATGTATAACTCTACTATTTACTTAAACACAGATGAGGATAGAGCTACAAAACAATCAGAAGTTAATCTTTTGATGGATGAAGTTGAAGAAGCTCAGACTCGTCTTTTAAGCCTTGAGAGAGAAAAGGTGATCCAGCATTCTTATGTTTGTGAGGAGCTTTCTTTTTTTCTAAATTTGTCGAGCCATTTGCCCAACAATGTATCACAACTGAATAGTTTATCCTCCATGGCTCTATCTTGTAGCATGAGAGATGACCTTTGCTGGTATACCACTTTGTGTGGCAATAAGGCTCCGTTGAGTTTGCCTTACCCTTGCATTTGCCAAGATACTCCCCATCCCATGGAAAAAAGTGAAAAACAAATCTGATAGTTAAGTAGTTCATTTGTGGTTTGGCACTATATGCTTTTTGGAAACAGAATAGGCTCCAATGCCTGTTTAACATGACAGGCAATTTTACATAAGATCACAGGGAAAGTTGTACATACCTTCAGAGTTCTATGGCTAAAAATGGTGGTAATTATTGATCTTGCATAGTGCTCAGCATTATTTGTGCATGCCCTGACAAAGAATCTTGAGAATTCAATTGAAAAGCCTGTCAACTATGGGATATCTTGTACTCGAGTGGGCTTTCTGTGATCTTTTTAACTTTCAAATGTGGACAATGCTAATTGATAGCTCCTCTTGATTTGTTAACAGGGGCTTCTGCGGTCTCAATTACAATCAGCTAATGAAGACAGTGGCCATAAAAGAAGGTTTGTTTTTTATACATAAAAGACAGTGGACATGAGGGAATTAAATCGTCTGAGATAAGCCATTTTTCATCTACCCTCCAGCTCGGACTACATAGTTAGATGGGTCAACTGACTCAATTCCATATACTGATAGGGTAAAAGTTGGTAACTCTATTCATGCCAACCTATGCCTGAAAAAATTATCCAAGTGAGATTACCCATATCAATAGGAACGGAGGGGAGCTTGTTAAATGCTGGCTTAATTTTGTTTCTTCTCATTTTCCACTTCATTAGTTGCCATGCATTTTTCCTCTCTGCTTTAGGTCTTGGAGATGCTCTCTTTTTGGATTATGTATTTTCTTTTGATTGCTCCGGTGATTGTGCTGCAGTGATAGTTCAGATGCAAACACCGTACTCGAGAATTCTCTTAGTGCAAAGGAAAAGATAATCTCTGAACTGAATACAGAACTGCACAATATTGAGACAACGCTATCAAATGAGCGAGAATATAATTTGAATGAGCTGAAGAAGTTGAAGGCTGTGATCAATGAAAAGGTGATTACAACATCGTTTTTTTTTTCTGAAGTTTTTTTTTGTTAACTACAGCCAGAGCTATTTTTTACTGTTTGCATAGAAACGGAAAAACTGAAGGCTAAAAATTTCAAATAAGACTGGTTAGATATTGAAAATTTGATTATGCTCCAGTTACCTATGTGTTTTCTGCTTGACATTTTTGTTCTTTCCAGTTGTCTTTGCAGATACTTCGAGTTATTTTCTTAGACTTTTCTTTAATTCATATTCGCCTATCTCTTACTGTGTAGGAACTTGAGCTTGAGGAGTTGAAAAAGGAGATTCAGACGCGACCAACTGAAAAACTAGTCGAGGATTTGCGCAAGAAAATAAAAATATTGCAGGTGATTTGAATGTGACTACTCTGAAGGAATCTAACCTTAGGCTTTGATTGAGTAAAAATGAGAATACATAGATGAAGTCTGAAAGGTCCTTAGGCTGGGGATGGGTAACATTTAACTATTAAGTATTAACATGAAACAAATTATGAAAATTTATAAACTTGAATTTCTATGGTACTAGGCCTATGATAGCACGAAAGTTTTATTTGTCTAGGGGTATAACAGGTATCCAATTTTCGACCTCTCCAAATGTAGCATGTGAATATTTTTCTTAGACCTCTCTTCCATTAGAGATTCATTAAACCCTTCACTAGACCACTCTTTGAAAACTTTTAACCATATTTTCTACATAACGATTTCTTGTCCAAGACCAAGTGAACAATAAGTTTTGGCATCTTTTATTGAAACCAAATGGGTGACTCTAGTTATGAGCTTAGTTTAATAAATTCTTTCACCTACAAATTTATAGAAGAATGTTTTGAAGTATTCACCAAGTTTACTGAATTAATTTTTGGAGTTGACCAACCATTGTTATATGCTTAGGCTGTTGGCTACAATTCAATTGAAGCTGAGGATTGGGAAACAGCTACTAGCGGGGAAGAGATGAGCAAATTGGAGTCATTACTTCTGGACAAGAATCGGAAAATGGAGCACGAGCTGACTCAATATAAGGTACACTCTGAGGACATGATACTTGTTAATATGGCTCTGACATACTTACTGAGAAATAAAGTTTCCAGGAGATACGGATAATATAAAAAAATGAGGCTTTTAGGTCATTTTCATGAAGAAGTTGCAATGTTATAACCAGACTGGATGAATCCTGTTCAACCAGGAGCCAGCAACTGGTACATTTCTATTGGCTAAAATCTAGAAACCCCTCTTACGCTAGTGACAAGCCAAATGATTCGGTTGAAGCCAGTTTGGTTCTTTTCTTTTTCTTAATTTTTTAAAATTTTGTTCAGGGAGTATATACAAGTTGTTAAATATAATGAAATTGTAGAGGTATTTTCTCTGGGCTATCTATCTTTTTTCCCCAACATTTTGAAACTTACTAAATTATAAGACTAATAAGAAATTAAGAATAAAATTAAATATACAATTATTTTTCACAACACCAAATGGATTTACTGAGGGAATTGCTAACTAATAGAATTTGCGGTTTCATTGCTCAGTCTCAATATGAAAACATTGGCTTAACTGTCCCTTTACTCTTAGGTCAAAATTGCTGAAAAGTCATCTCTCCTGGAAGCAGCTGAAGTTAAGATTAAGGACCTGACAACACAGGTTGATGAACAACAAAGGCTTATCCAAAAACTTGAAGATGATATACTAAAGGTTAGTTGATTTTCCTAGTTCTCTTCCTTGACTTGCACTTGTGTTTATAACTATATTTCTTATGTTCATTCCCCATTGAAGTATGACATCATATCTCCAAGGGGTGTTGCTTATGTAGAGATTGGGATTGTCTTGCCAGTGTCTTAATAATTTAGATTTACCATACTGATGGCATTAATAGGTCATATCCACCAAGTTTTTCATTAAATACTTTAATGCAGGGCTACAGTTCCAATGACAAAAAAAGCGGTTTCTTCAATGACTGGGACCTGTCGGAATCTGGAGGGACGAATCAAATCGAGGTGAGTTGTGTTACTCTAGTTCCTTGTGCATATGCTTCGAATTATTGATATATCAAGGCATCAGATATATGATATATCCACTACTTTGTGTACCCTCTTGTCAGATCAGAACTTTTGTGGATGGAAGCTAATTTTGTTTCTAATTGAGTCTGTCTGGGAAATTTTGGCTGCTTGCTGCATTCTAAATAATTAATGAGCACTAGTAAAAACATAAAAGAATCATATGCTGATGTTGTGACTTGGAACTGTGAATTCAAATTTGGTACTAAGGAAACATTTATTGTCCTTCTTAGAAAGTTGGAAGAGTTAATAAATCATTATTGAATTAGAATGTGCTTGCATTTGGTTCTGGACAAGGTAAGAGAGTTCCATATTCGAGATCAACTATTTTAACCTTTCATATAACTGGTTATTTGATATGATTTTGAGGTTTAGATAGATTTTAACATTCGTGTGATGTGGGAATAGACAAAATCTATCCTAAAAGGGCGATTGAGGGTTTTCAATATCAGTTTCAGACAGAAGTTCTTTCTTAGATGAATCTTTCTTAGATGCGTGTAACTTGTTTAAAAAGGACACATGATCTTGGATTGCTATCGTATAAATGGCTCATGTCCTATATTTGTTTGACCTTTTTGTTTCAACTTCTGCTGCTAAATGCTTTCTGGGACAGAATGCAGAACAAAGGCGTTCTCCTGCTGATTTAGACCAAAACTCTATGCTTAAGGTCATATGCAACCAGCGTGATCGATTCCGGGCACGTCTGCGGGAGACTGAAGAGGTCTACATTCTTCTGACCTTTTTTATTTGTACAGGGGCTTGAACATGAATTTGTTACTCTTTCAGTTTCTTTCTGCCGTTCAAAATGTTAACTTTACTCGGTCCCCAGGAAATAAGGATACTGAATGAGAAGATAGGAACCCTTACCACCGAGCTCGAGAAAACAAAGGCAGATAATGTCAAACTCTATGGGAAAATACGTTATGTTCAGGATTATAATTCTGAGAAAGTTGTATCTAGAGGATCAAAGAAGGTACAAACATTTGGATGCATTGTTATGTTTCGAGCTAGTTATACATATCTTAATTTATCTGTATACTTATTTTCAGTATGCTGAAGACCTGGAGGGTGGTTTTGGTTCTGATGTTGAATCAAAGTATAAGAAAATATACGAGGACGATATTAATCCATTTGCAGCATTTTCGAAAAAGGTGGGTCATCTTTTTCTCTCATTGACATTTTCTTTGCTGTGTATTCTCCTACTCTCCTGGATTTTCAATGATTATTTCCTACAAAAATTGTGGTCTTTTACATGCTTTTGCAAATTCATCACAGATTATTTAAATTGATTATTACCTTAAAAATTAATTTGTAGATAACATAACATTTTAGTGAGTTACAGCATGTGATTTTCTTGATATATTTTTCATGATAATGTAAAAACAGGAAAGAGATCAAAGATACAAGGAACTAGGATTGAGGGACAAAATTACACTCAGCAGTGGACGGTTTCTTCTCGGGAACAAGTACGCTTCCCTATCTTTTGGATATATTTAATCTATCTGGTGTTGCCTGACTCGATTTGTAGAGATTGCTGCTTGCTGCTTGGATTGAAAACTAAACACCGTGTTGAATGGTGTTGTAGCTGTACATTTTTTTAAAGTCTTCATTATAGTTTTGAGGCTACTATGTTGACAAAAAAAAATTTGTTTCTCTCCCAAAAGTGCAACTAACATAGATTGTCAAGGTTACTTTTATCGTCGCTTCAGTATGTTATGAAGGTCTACCATAAGATTAACCTACATAGTTTATCCAAATCTTATATATCCATCACTAGCCCAGTAGTATTCCCGATGCCCCCGTTGTCTGAGATTGATACTGTGACTTGAATATCGCCTCATCCCTCTTGCAGGTACGCGAGAACATTTGCATTTTTCTATACGATAGGATTACACATATTGGTGTTCACCTGCCTCTACAGGATGTCTGCCTTGAGCTACCTCAGGTGATGTTTCGGATCGAAACTTGTTCTACGTTTCTTTGGTTTCTCGAGATGATATTAATTTGTCTGTCTGTCTTCGATGTTTTTCACTGCAGCCACGGACCCGAAGAAACCTTTGTTGCAGATAATGTAGTCAATCTTCCACATCCTCAATGACATTGTTGCTTTATGTCTTAACTTTCTCTTTTGATATCCCTTTTCTATACTTAGATAGAATGATGTCTGGAGATAGGTTCATGTATAATGAATGTCTTGTATAAATATGGAGTAAAATATTTGGAAATCTCAGAGCATTATTGTTAATAGTGTTTGCTTCAAACCTCAGGTTATCTTTAAATAAATTTAATCACTATATTATTGTGAAAATAGAGTGATCCAGCTGATTCTTTATCACTGTAGATGGATGAAACTTAATTAGAGTTAAAAGTGAATGAAGATGCAAAGGTTTTAACTTTAATAGATTGAAGTTTACTACTCTTAATGTTCCATTACAAATGTTTATCAATTCTATTTGGGAAGACAATAATTACTACTTTTCTCTCTTTATTTTATTATTTTCACTTTCTCCCTCTTACTTTATTATTTATTTAATTATAATATTAATTTCTCTCGCTTATCTTACCATTTAAACTCTTTTCTCCCATACTTTATCTAATTTAAATACTCGCAAAATATTTATTCCTTAATCTTCGTGATATTTAATTACATAGATATTTATAATGAAAGTAGCAAATATGTCTTTACGCTTATTTTTTACAAGTAAATATGAAGTTAACGACCTAGTTGTAGGAGGTTAATACCCGATGCCAAAGAATTCGGATTCGAGTCCTGCATCAAGTCCTTCACAATGCAACCTTTAAATTTCTGCATTTATTCATATAAAAAAAACCATCTTTTGTTTGCGAAATTCCATATTGGAACTTACCTTATATTTTCATTAATGCAAATCAAACACAAATGTACATAACTAAACACATAAAATGATCATCCACAATCAACCTAAAATTCCCAAAAATCAATCCAACATAACATCTTCAACATAAACCCCAAATGTAGCAACTAAATAAAGCAGCAAAACACACCATAATTTCATACATCTTTTGCAAGATAAATTTTTATTACCTAATCTGCATCTTCTTAATAACAATCTAAAGCAGAATTCATACATTTTGAAACAGAGATCAGTCTCTTTGGCGACGACCGGTTTGGTTTATTCATTTCCTTATCCCTGCTTTGCAGCCTCGGAGTTGAGTTCCAAACGAGCACGTTTTAGAGATCGGCAACAGCCACGACGACATCCTTGGTCATGATTATAACGAACAGTCTCAAGCAGATGGAGATCCAAGTTCGGGTCATTTCATGGTGAACGTAATCTGCCAGAACCTCTTCCATCCCTTCGTTTATATGCCAGAGCACAGACCGGATTGCTCTAGTTCCAGGGATCTGTCAAATTAAGAACGACATATAGTCTTAATATATTCCAGCAACAAGGATGCAAGTTCACGAGAGCTATACCAGTCGAGCCTAGACCAAAGATGATCAATGTACTCGATGGGAGGGAACTCACTCATGATATTAGGGCAATCATATCTTAATTCAATAGATAGCAAAACATGAAGTGAGAAGCTAATGCACAAATGAGGAATCAAAAGAAACATACTTTATAGTGATCAAAAGAAACAATTCACCAAGATGTAGATTATGTCCCAAATTTTAGAGGGTTTTCACAATTATGTGTCGATGTTTAATTTATAACATATTCATACCTATAGTTTCCGATCCACAATCGTACCTCGCATCTCAATTTTTGGTGTCTATTAGATGATTTGGCTCGCCCGAGCATCTATGTGGCATATACATGTGGACATTACATATGCTGTGGAAAGTAGACTCTTATTTGTATTTTTTTTAAATAGAAAAAAAGAACAGAGAAATGTCATTCAGCCTACACAAAAGCAGTACCACGAAGCTCAACTTCACCACATCATCTATTAGACACCAACGAGATCGACACAATTGTGATTTTTTCGAACTTGTTATCAATCGAACTACAGCACATATTTGTGAAAATCGTTAAAAAATATGACATAATTTAGTATTAGGCCTAAACAATATAACTAAAGCTTAAGATTGCAAAGAAAAAGCACTGCAGCTTCAATTCAATGATGCTGAAAATGAAATTTGCAGTTGTAGGAGCTGATCAGTCCAAATTCAGAGCTACTAATCAACACAAACTCGATCAAATCCAAATCCGCTAACCAATTTTGAGTAAGAAACGAAATTACACTTCATAGAAGATCGCAATTTTCGCAGAAATTCAATAGAGTGCTCATAACTGCAAATCGATATCTCCAAATTCAAAACCAGGTTTTAGTAATCACCGCTACTAATCAGCACAAACTCGATCAAATTCAAATCCGCAAACCAATTTTTAGTAAGAAATGAAACTACATTACATAGAGGATCACGATTTTTGCAGAAATTCAACAGAAACAGAGTGCTCATAACCGCAAAACGATAACAATCACAATTCTCCCTAATTCTATGGCACAATTAGCATCTGAGCAATACCATCCCCAATTTTATTTTCAATAATCCATTTCTACAATCACCAGAAAACGAAATTACAACGAGCAAAAGCGACGCACCTGCGAAGAAGAGGAAGAGTAGGGGCGAGACGCCACGCGGCTGAGGCATGAAGCGGAGAAGAGAGTCGAAGATGAGATGTTGCTGCCACCGCTAGACATCATGGCGCGGGGGCGCACGATAGCAGCAGCGAGATCGGAGCGGATCGATTGGCCGGCGGCGGAAGGAGTGTGGGGAGCTCGGTGGCCGGCGCCGGCGCCGGACGCGCGCAAGGCTGATGCAGCCGATTTGCTCAGGCGAACCGCAGCTGATGCGCTTCTACAAGTCGCCATTGTCGTCGCTTCGATTGGAGGAAAAACAGAGATTGAATCAACACTGATTTCTATTGGAACTTCAATCGATGCAAAATCTGCAATCGAAGTAGATTCGCCTAATTAGGGCTCATTCAGATACAATCATACAATCGAATTCCTCTCTCTCTCTCTCTCTAATAAAAAATAATTCGAAAAAGATAATATGTGGGCCCAATCAAGAGACTATTTTATCGGCCCAATAACTCTTTTTAAGCTGTTTTTCACTACTATAGCTATATAGCTTTATTTCTATTTTATTTTTTCCTATTAAAAAAAATTAAAGATGCATCACTTTGAGTCTTGTGACCTCGAATTTGAGACCTTTGACATCTTGACATTAATTATTTTGTGTTGATCTATATGATTTTTGAAAAAATATTAATGAAATTTAAATTAAAGATATTTTTTTTATCCTTATCTCATCATGATCAGTCCATTCGTATATTTTTGTTTATACGATGTTATATGAGTTCGTGTAGACGATTTGTTTGTGCTCTTCAAACCCATTCGATGTCCACGTCAGTACCTTTGAGCAGTGGCGGATTTAGGGGGTACTCGATGAGCTTCATCGCTCCCGAACAGTTTCTTTAACCTAATACTTAATATTATGTTCGAGATTTTCGATCTTAGCTCGCCCAGAACTATTTTCCTGCGTTCGTCCCTACCTTCAAGAGAGTGATACTTGTTTAGCACATGATGTAGCCAACAAGTGTAATCATACAAGCCTTTTATACTAGTTTTGGATGCATTGGTTAACGAAGAACATTCAAAAGTTTAAATACAATTACATTGGTTGTGAAGAACATGAAGAAGGCACATATATAACATTCACCTATGCATTGATCACCGGGTCGGAATCATCATTCATCTCGGCTTCGGGTTCTGCTGGTTTGTTTCTTGCCCGAGTTCGGCCCTAGACTTTGCCACCTCAACAAAGATAACGCGCCCATCCAAAAACTGCAACGGAGTTCAAAATTAGAGAGAGACGGGTGGTGACTTCGTTTTTACTACATTTCAACACAAATTGCATTTTGGGGAGGGTTTTTAGTACTATATGATCCAATCTGATATGCAAATCTTGATTGATGGACGGTCAAGATTGGTTTTTTCCAAATCAGAAGTGCTTTCGTATGCATCGGATGATCTTTTTCGATTACAATGTTGTTTTTTATGCACTAAGAGGCCCAAAGATTCCACAACACATCTCTCCATATTTCATAAATGTTGTACATCAAAATCATATTTTTTTCTCTACTAGCTTCATTCATTCAACAAGGAATCTCCCCATTAGAAACTATGAAGAAGATTAAGAAGTGATACTAACCTTCCCATGCATTCCTTCAATGGCTTTCTTGGATTCCTCCTCGGTTTTATATCTCACGAATGCAAAGCCTCGAGGCCGATTCGCTATCCTATCCATCACCAGCTTTACTACAAACAAACAGAATCCACCAAGATTGTTTGTTGAAAATGAATCCTAAAACTGAATGAATTTTGAAAGTAATCTCTTCTCACATTCAACGAGCTCGCCAAAGTTCTCGAATGCGTTCCTTAGACTCTCCTCAGTTGTCCGGAACGAGAGACCTGTTGAGCAAGACAATCAATCAAACATCTGGCATGCTAATGTTTAGATGAATCACACTCATTGTGTGTGTTCCTAATTATCAAAATACAATCTTTCAACAACACTCTTTCAGTGTAATGTATAACAATCTCATCTATTTCTCTCAGAAAATATGCAGCTGGATCTCTTTTCTCTTCATTATCAACAATGCAGCTCAGTATCAACAATATGCAGCTGATTTTCCCCCCAAAAAAGAGGCTTTCTGAAATTGCAACAGAAAATACAAAAGAAAGAAGAAATTGGCTTCTGATTTTATGATACAGATACTCAATTCATTAGTATGCATAAGATTGAACCATTCAAACCCTAAACTATCCCCAAAATCAGCTGCACAGACAATGAAACTGCACAAATACAAGAGCAAGGGAGCAAAATCTCACCACTAACAAACAGCCTCGTAGATGAATTCAATCTAATTCTCGGTGGAGAGGAGGAAGAATCAAGGCATGAAGCTACGCGGAAGTTAAATTTTGGGGGAAAATGTGCAGAATTATTGTGGATGGATAATACGGAGAGGTATTGGGGATGATACCGTCTTTTCGATTCCAACACTGCCGTTCTAACTGAAGCTACCGGCGGATTAAGAGGTGGCGTGAGAAACCGGCGCGGCGGAATGCGGTGGCTGAGCGCCGAAGCGTCCATCTTCTCCGGCTAAGCTTCTGTGTTTGCGACTGAGTGAAGCTGAGTCGATTAGGCTCTGAATTTTTTGAAGTAGTTTAATTTGGAGACCCCTCAAGTTTGAGTAAATCTCAATTCGGCGCTGTGAGGGGTGAAACTACAAATATTTTTCCTAAACATCTTAACCAAAAATTATTACCACAATTCATGTTGTAATTATAGATTTGGTGAGAGGAATGTGTGAAATTCAGTAATTAATCCTTTTATATAACCAACAAACCGTGGTTTAATATTTTTTGATATGTTAAGACAAAAAAAAAAATTGGTTCAATTGCATCTAATTACATTAGTTATGCTCAAATTTATAATTTAATTAAATTTAAAATTTTGGGCAAAAAATGTACAAAGTTCTAAGCTATGATCTAAAACTAAAGTTTTTTGGCCAATAATTTAATTGTTCGGAGTTCCGATAGGTAAATTGAAGTTATTCATTTAAAAACTCTCGACTATAATTTTCTAATATTATATGATAAATTAATTCAAATTCTGATAAAAGAATATAAATGTTAAGGACAATTCAATTTTTATTATCAACTTCTAATAGTAATGTATCGTCGGAAGTTTTCTAACTATAGTTTCGAATTGCTAATCAGACTCGAAACAATGGGAATTATTTGTTAACAAATTTTAGACTCTTATCAAATTCCAAAAATTATAATGCTTTGTACCAAATTTAGATTGGGTAAAAGATTAAAATTTGAGCATAATTCCTATATTTATAGGAAATTAAAGCAAAAAGAATCATAAAATATTGTGGTAGTATTATCTAATTTCTTCATAATTCCCTCTATTTTTATTTCCAATAAAACAAAATTACTTACAAATTATTTCCCTCCATTTTATTCAAGGAGAGGAAGAAGAAGAAGAAGAAGATTATTAGCTAGAAAAGAAGATGAGTGAAGCTGAGATCCATTATTCATCCCTCGATTTCGGAAGCCATTGATGGCATCTCAATCATTTGAACATCCAGTACATCTTGAGCACAGCATACATAACAATGGCGGAAGAGATGCACAGGCAAAACCAGTGGCAGGCGCACGGCGACGCCCTCGATTTCCCCAATTTTTCAATCGCCGACGAATTCAAGTCTTCAATCGCCGCCGCCGCTGCAGCTGAAGCTCGTCGCACCGGTTGCTGTTTCGGCGCCGCCGGTTTAATTGCTGGAGTCTTTGATTGAGCTGCCGGTTTGGCTTCTTCGCAGATGGGTAAATTTTTTGCCTGCGCAATTTTCGAGCTCAATTGGTAACGCATTTTAGGGTTTCGAATTTGGTAGGGGAAGAATTGCTCACCAATTTCCTGAATTGAAGATTGTAGAGGATGTCGATGTATCTCTGCTTAGCTTGTTTTTGATCTTTGATGAGCTGTTTCCAGAATCCATAGGCTGATCCCATGTTTAGAACTTTGTTTGCATAGATCTTCCATGTGTAGCTGCGTGGGAGAAAAAGAGGGGTTTTTGAGATGTGCGCACCAGGTGTTTGTGAAAATGTTTGAATGAGAGTTCTGCTTGGTTTACCATTCGTATATCCGTTTGAGGCCACCTTGAGACATTCTGCCCCAATATCTGCTATCCGTTTTGCATTTCTCGAAGAAATCGGCTATCTTGTTGCTGGACTCGTCACCATTGTTGGGATCAATGTGGAAGCCCGAGACCCCATCGACTATGATCTCTGCCGGCCCTCCTTGATTGGTTGCGAATGTGGGGAGTCCGCAGTTCATGGCTTCGATCACTGTCAGGCCGAACGCTTCGTACAATGCAGGCTGCACGAAAGCCCCCTTCGTGTCTGCAATGCAACGGTACAGCTCACCGTTGCGATACCTGTCAGTTTGCGCTGCAATCCATCTCAGCTGGCCGTTGAGTTGGTATTTCTCAATGTGGGCGTGCATCTTCTTGATTTCCGCCATTTCTTCCCTGTCCTTCGACTTGGATGGGTCGAAGAATCCACCTACAATGACGAGGTTTACTAAGTTCCGGAGCCTCTTGTTCTTGCCGTACCACTCAGTTAGCCCTGCAATGTTCTTGACGATGTCGAGCCTTGCCATTGAGAAGATGATTGGTTTCTTTCTGTCTGCAAGATATCCTCTGTAGAAGAAATACGAAGCTTTTCAATTGGATGATTTTGGGAGAAGAATGTGTTTATTAATTATTACTCTTGATTGATCAATCAAGTTGATGGACAGACTTACATGTGCTCGTCGTTCTCCACCCTGCTGTAGATCAGTTCCTCAATGGCAGGTTGGAATTTGGCGAATCGTTTCTGTTTCTCTGTGGATGGGAAGTAGACGGATTGATCAGCTCCAGGGGAGGCAATGTTGAACTTGGGATCGAACACATCAATGCCCGACACTGCCCTGTAAAGCCCTGGCATCGTGAACGAGACATGGCTTTCGTATTGCCCTGGCCGGTTCTTGCTGAAAGATTGGAAGATCAGTAAACAGCAGCCTCAAACTTTCTACTTGACTGGTAATTAATCTTCCTAACCTTCCTGCAATTTCTTGATATGTGCTTGTGATTATGAA
This sequence comes from Salvia sclarea, assembly GCA_036873715.1. NCBI lineage: Eukaryota > Viridiplantae > Streptophyta > Magnoliopsida > Lamiales > Lamiaceae > Salvia > Salvia sclarea. Next base: position 2,973,397 of record JAYJMF010000066.1, read on the forward strand.
ATCTGCAGCATTCATTGCTATGAGATCAGCTGTGAATTGGCATGAGAAGTGATATTTCGAGTCTAAATCCTTCCAGTTGACATCTGAATCTTCATATTTAGTCTTCTCCAAAGCATGAGCAATCGTTCCCTAAGATCCGTTTATAGATTTTAATTTCTGATAAGAGACTCGAAAGCAAAACATTGCAATAGAAGTTGTTTAGATGCTTACCTGAGTCACTCCGAGCTTGCTAGCCACTAACGAAGCAACTAAGTTCCCATCTGTGTAGTTTCCGATTATAAGGTCGGGCTTTCCTTCCATTAGCCCAACGATCTTTGCTGATGCATCCTAGTGGCATGAAAGAGAATTTGATTAGTTCATAGTAGGAAGCTCGTTTCTGCATAGCTTGTGTAGATAGCTTGCCTGAGCATATCTCTCCAAGTAAGGATAGATGTCGAATCTAGAAACCCATGGCCCAACAACTCCTTTCTCAGTAACAAACGGAACCCTGAGGATGTGTGAGTGCGTTGTGCCCTCAATGAGCTCCATTTCTTGATTGCATTTGTTTCCTTTTGCGTCTGGGATAAGACGAGTCACCACAAGAATCTGGGGCTTCACATTCAAACCTTGCTGCTTTATTCGTAGCAACATTTCTTCTTCCATAGCTCTCACTTGATCAAGAATGTAAACCACCTGTTGGAAATATTTCATCATCAACACAAATCACCCGGAAAAGTACTATTCGTGACTAATGAAAAAAAACGAGACGTTCACCTGGCCGCCAGTATCGGGTAAGCCCAAGACATCTGCTTGTCCAAAGTAGCCGTGAACAGAGAAGATGACGACATTGTATATGACCGGAAGCCTACTGAAAAATGCTTCCGTGTTTGCAGGATCGGGTGCTTGCAGTATCTCGGAAAGTATCCTCATTGTTTGCCGAGTTCTTTCTGCATTATCTCCCCACCCTTTCTCAAATCCCCATTCTTTAAGCCTGCAGAATATGAGAATTAACCAACAAAGTTACATTACATTTCAATTTTTATATTTTTTACAGGAAAAGGGACTCTGTGAGAAGATGTCATTACTTCTGCTCAAAATTCTGGTATGGAGTGTCGTTCGGCATAGCAGATACGAAAACTTCTGCAATTACCAATGCCTCTTGAAGCTTCATAACGGTATCAATACTCTCATTGATCATAAGTTTCTGCAAAAGGGATTCCAAAACAATTAAGGATCTAATAACAAATTTCTCAATGTGCAGATTCTAGCTGGTCTTCGAACTCCCCTACCTCTCCGTTCCGTTCGAGAGTTAACAGGTAATCAACCAAAGGCTTCGCACTCTCAGGCTTCCCACCGAGCGCTGAAGTCATGAACTTAGAGACGTAGCCGAGCCCATTACCAATGGAAGACGACAGAGTCAGTTTTGGAGTGCCAACATCAAATGCTCCAAAATCCACCTCTAGAGAATTTTCATCATTCGCCCTGTTGAAAAAGTATAATCCATTGTACCTCTGCGAAAAATCTTCTACAAGCTACGGGCTTAAAGTTTATCAGGTACTCACCAGTTCTCATCATAGATCATTTCCTTGAACTTCAAATATTCCGTTGATGTGATTATCTCCACAGAAAGACTGTCGGCTTCCACCTTCACGTAGTCCCAAATACCGGGATTATGCCTTATCGCAAAGGCAACATACGGTGGCACAACTGCTGCTTCCTGCACGACATTTTCGAAGATCAATCAATACCAAGTTGCTGCTAGCAAAGCTCGTTATGGTGAAGCCTCGACCCTACCACGAACCCTACCTGCGTCGAGTTCAAGATATCACCGAGTGTGCCCTCCATAACCTTGGCTCGTTCGACCTTATCCTCAATGGTCTGCTCTATCTCCTCCTGCAAATGCTGGAGCTTCATCAGCCTTCTTCCCGTCTCGGTAAACCTTCAAATCGTCGAAGAAAGCCATGTCAGAAAACAAGGTCAGAAATCCATGATCATATATATGTATATATGTATATCCATACCTTGTGAAACATCTCTTCATATGGTATCGGCTCTGCCTCAACGCTTCGGGCATGGTGTCCACCGCAGCAGCTGAAGCCATCGCGCTCGATCAAGGGCTGGAAAGTGGAAGCCTGTGTTTGCAAGAAAGGGGATTTTGTGGGGTTTGTTGTCTGTTTTCGGACAAGATTGTGGGATTGTTTATATAGGAGAGGGAAATGGCATGTGTTTGGAGATGCATTTTGGGAATAATTTAGAAGGCTGCTGCATAGCTAATGGAAGCAAGAGAAAGGAACATTCTTTGAGCTGATTTGTGGGGAAGACAAAGTTGTTCTTGAAGAAAAGAATTCCACTTTTTTAAACAGGTGAAATTTCACAGGAGTTTTTTTTTTTTCTTTTTTTTTCTTTTTCTATTTTCAACCAATTTAAAAAAGTGGAGGGAAAGTATTTCCTTTAATGTGATGGAAATATATTCTTTTCTTTGAGAAGTTCAAAGCTTACTTGCTAGTTTGATGGAGTGGCCATATATTTACGAGTTCGAATTTTGCCGACAATTTTTACTTAAGATATTCTTTTACATTTGTGCATATTTTAAATAATAATAATAATAACATTTTTGGGAAACGTGATAGAATCTAGTTTAGAGACACTTACGTGATACAACCCCACTAATTTCTTGCTAATAGAGAAATTTGTGAATAGTTAATTGTTCTTGAATTTAATATGTATAATTTGTGTAATATTATAGTCGAAAAGCAGTCACTTTTAAATTTTAATGAGTTGCTTTATTTTAGTATTTTTAAAATATCAATTTCCTACACTTTCAATGGTATGCCTAATTAATTAGTGTAGGCTATTTTCCAAGATTGGATTAATAGAAGTGAGCCCATTTGAAGCATATAATGGTGGAAGCCCAATAAAGATAAATTGAAGACTTCGTAAGAGCCCAAGATTGAATATTAACAATATTTGCATAATTTTGCATTTGTGAAGAGCCCCTATATTTACTTATGATGATTTGGAATATGGTACATTTTGTGACATGCAATTTGCAACATTTCAACATGTATCTATAGATTAAAGAAAAGTGAATTATAATTAAATGATAGCTTGGCTTATTATCGGGTGGGTTATATTAATTAATGTGAGCATAGTGAGACGAGATTATTAAATGAGCAAAATCTCATAAATAGAACAACCCTACCTAACTCCAAATTAGTGCACAAAAACACATCTAAAAAGTTCATATGCTACATCAAAATCAATCTTCGAAGTCGAGCAACTATATAACAAACTTTAGATCGAGTCATTTAATGACCTTTGGCATATGTTATTAAATGAACAATGTGCATCATGATCAGCCTACTATCTAATCCATATGATTTATTCATGTCGCGAGCTCGTCATCAACTCACATTACGTGTATAATCAGTATATTAGTTTATGTGTATAGCGTATTTTATCGAATGAAGTACAAAAAATATATAGTATTCGATTTAATTAACATTGTATTTATATATATTATACTTAGATTAATCTCTAAGTAGTTGTCTATGTGGATGCATGAGTTTCATAAACTTGTCACCTTGTGCAGCATACGTTTTTGTGTCCCTACTTCAATTTATAGGTGGGTTTGATTTTGGTTGAATATATGTTTTTAATTAATTGGATGATTTTGATGGACACGATTTTTCTTGATAAAAAATAATATCAAAACTTAGCCCTCTCTCACTTGGAAAAAGTTGGCAAACGTAAAGGATATATGAGATCCGCTATTTCAAAGTAAGAGAAAATATTATTATTGTTCTAACATATGTTTTTTTTTTTTTAAATTGTGTTTTAACGTAAGCATAATTAAAAATTCATATTAATGTAGATTTTTTTTCCATGTTACTGTTTAAGCCAATAATTGGGTTAGGGCCAATTTACCTATTAATGGAATTACACAGGTGATTCTATATATTATATATCAACAAATTGACGGTGAAATCATAAACTACATGTAATAAATACCGACTTTCCATAAAATATTATGGCTAAATTCACAATCTTGTAATATTTCCTAAAGTCCCCCTAATTTAAATTCCGGTCAAACAATTCCGATGCCAAGTCATTTTCAATTTGATTGAAATTTAAATTTATAAAATTCAGAAAAATGTTAAAAGATTATGAATTTAGCCACTAATTTTATAATTTACAGAAAAATCAAAATTTACTTATGATTTATGATTTTACAGCCAATTTACTCTTATATAATTTATTGGAGAATTCTTTTTTCTTCTGTAATATATATA
>JAYJMF010000066.1:3028001-3040158 GCA_036873715.1 Salvia sclarea
AAATGTTAATCATGTTGTATTATGACATAATAAAATTTTATTTTATAATAAACATTATTAAAAAGTATTAAAATTCGCCGTGATACATGAAAATTGTGGCACAGGGGATCCCATCCGTTAATAATCACAATTAAAATCTCGAACAATACCACCACCTTGGAATTGCAGCAAAATTCAAAATCCCAATTTTTTTGCTATTGAAAATTTGAAATGATATTATTTTAACGCTCAAATGACATGACACAGACTCAACGCTAAGGAAATTAGAAATGCGATTTGGCTCCAAATCATAAGGCGATGTCATGTGGTGCTATTGGTGAAAGTCTTTGAAAATTTTAAATTCATGCCAGGTTTTAAAAAATCATGAGGACAGATTGTTAAGACTTTTTCACTTCAACTAATATACCGAGAATTCAAATAATCTCGGATACGTGAGTAAGTGTATCAGTTATAATATAAAAAAAGTCATGTCAGATTTAAAAATAATTAAATCAGTCTGTTTTGTGCTTAACAAATAACAATAAAATCAACTCCGACTACACATATATACACATTGAAATGATTCCAACTATATTTAGAAGAGTTAACAGTAAAATATACTCCACATACTAATTAAGTTTGGTATATTTTATTTCAAAATTTAAAGATTGTTTGCAAAAACTAATTTTTTCAAACTCGATGTATCCTACGATCATTAATCGAAAGTAGTAGAATACATAGTCGATCGAGAGATTTCATAAATGGGTTAAGACAACACTATATTTTGGTGTACCCATTTAGATGGGTGGCCCAAAACTAACTTTCTAAGTCTATATACTACCGACTAGCTAGTATACTGGTCCACGTAACCAACTGCTTGTGACTCGCAGCATGTGTTGTTCTAAACCATGTTATGTTTGTTTCACTTACATGTCTCAATCTCAATAAATAGATGAGTAATTTGATTTGATTGTTTTATAGCAATATAAATTAATTTAATTGTTGGTAGCTGTTCAACTTATATAAAGAACTACTTTTGATAACATGAGACAAATTTACAATGTACTACTTTTTTTTGAAGAAAAAATCATGCATTAAAAGAGAAGGCATAAGACATGCCCCCAAGGGTCAAAGTACATCATACAAAAACAACAGCAGCCAACAAAGGCACAGAACAAAGCTACGCCCCCAAACTCAAACCAGCAATTGCTCCTTTGACCAAACACAGCAGCACCAAGGCACGCAACAGAACCGCGACCTTCCCCTCAACCCCCTCCGCCTGCCACACGAGCACAGCTCGTCAGCGTCAGCGACAAAAAAGCCACCAGACCCTGCCCTCTATTCACACTAACTAAGAAAATACTAATACTAAATGCAAATCATGTCAGTGATATATCTAAATATTCAGTAATGACATTAAAAGGGGGAAGAGAAGCATCGAGATATATTTCTTTTTTTAATTAACAAAGAATTTAAAGATAATGTCACGGCGTATTCAAATTTGGGACGGTGAGACTTTCGTGCATTACCTTAAAACTATCGATTTTTTTTGGAACCAACTAAACTTTCATTACTCCAAAAATAGTTACGTACAAAGATCGATCCAAGGTCCAAATCATCCCTATCACCAAAATGCATCTGGAATCTTAACACTATCGATTTTTATTTGATCTTTACCGTGATTATAAAGAGAAATGGATGTCATATATTTTTTCAAATGAACCAATTACCCTTAAGATTTCTAAAAATATTAATTCAAGCATTTCTTGTTCTGATAAAAGTGTGCGTGAAATAGACAAATCGTTTGTTTTAAGGAAGACAAATCGTTTGTTAAACCATGTTATTATATTCAAACGCTTAGAATTCTTAATGATAGGTGACAAAACCACAACACACACAATTCATTAATTAATCTTTCCACGCCCACCAACCCCCCACCCCATCGTCATGAAAATTCCCGAATAAATATTAATTTCTGAATAACAAAAGCTAGATAAAATAAAAGGAATCCGTATTTTGAAATATTATATCTCAAAAGAATGAAAGTATCTACATAGTATATAGATGAAAAGAATATTTAAAGGTGTTTAGATAAAAAGCTACTATAGAAAGATTGTTTTCAAAATTCGCGTCCCAAGTTTGTTTGGTATTATTTCTTGCGAGCAATAGAAGAGCATCTTTCCCCGTCAATCATATAAAATCAAGAGAATTTAAATCCCACTTTATTGAGTTGTTAAAATAGTGTGATGAGTTAATATGATAGCTTTTCCGAAATTGTACATAATTTTACAGCATCATATTTCAACACATTTAATTTAATAGAAACTGATTGATATATGCAAAATGCGCACTTCAATCATATTCATACTACATGTTGTGAACTATATCAAATATCAATCATTATTACTTATTTCTACTCCTCATAAAAAGTACAGTACACACACTCACGTGCAATCTAGAGACCACATATCCACAAGTGCAAATTAAGGTAGACCCAGTTTTGAATCTAACTTATCAAATAAGAAATTCCACGCATACTTACTGATTTTTCTAGAAAAAAGAAAGAAAGAAAAGAAAAATACTCATTTCATTTGTTGAAAAGAAAACAAGGATAGCTAAATGTTAGTAGACCAGTATATCAATCGCAGCCCCCCAGCCCACTGATTGTAGATTTGGGCCTATCATTACCCAATAGGCTAAAGCCCATGTTTTAGGTGAAGTGGGTTTCATTTTTATTAATATATAGGAGTATATGAAAAAAGAAGCCAGGGGGTATATTTTTGATGAAGTTGAAAAATAATTTTGCCACTATTACAATTATACGTAACAGTCCAAAATCTGCAACTTATGTTGTTAAACAACTCTCTCCTACGAACACTAGAATGTTAGTATTAGTATTATGTTTATGTACACATTATTTTTCAAATAGAAAGAAAGAGACACAATAGTCAACCGTAAACGACAAATGTCAGCTGTTGATTCGGTTCGACTGAAACTGCAATTCGCTGCAATTGATCCCATGCTCATATCATGCGCCTGCTTAACCCCGAGCTTTTCAAACATTTATTAAAATTTCTCAAATATCAAGACTCGTTTATTTATTTATGTATTTTTTTTTGAAATATTCACCTCACTGTCTGTCTCTTCCAATTGGGTTCTTGATCTTCACCAAGATAGTGCTGTATATTCATATTCTTTGGGGGTCCATTTGAGACAGTTTTTATATTCTTTTTCTTTTTTCCTTATTTTTTTTCTTTCCTTTTAATCTGAAAACATGAATCCGAACTGGGAGCTACGGAATTGCTGTCAGCATGAACAAGTCCGTTTTCTAGCAACCATCGGTATCTTCACCGTTGTAATTCTTGCTGTAAGTCTTATATAATTTTCTGGTTTTATTGAAGTTCATTATTTGTTATTGGTTTAGATTTGTCTGTAGATAATAAAACTAGAGACCTTTTAGCAAATGCAGGCATGCAGCACATAGCCATTTTGCAAGTTTAGCTTAAATGTAAAAGCAATTAAATTGGTGATGGACACAGAGCAAGTGGATTCACAGTCCACTTTGATATTAGTGCTCATGAGATGGGCATTGCATTGTGAAAGCCTTCTCAATTTTGATGCTTAGGTTAGGAATTCGAGCTGATTTATGTGTATTGAGCTTCAGTTACGATGTGTTACTCTGGTATTAAAAGTATAAGGAATTGAAAGGAATTAAGAGTCACATCTGGCTGTGTCTTACCTTTGTGTGGCTCGATCAAAGCTTTAGATGAGGACGCAAAGCTTGAAGCTAGCTCACATTTAGCGATCTCCATAGTTTTCTTGAATAAATGAATTGTTGCTTTTCTAAGCTTCAAGCATTTCATAGTTGGGGGCTTTCTTTTGTGCTGTCATTTCAAGTGAATTGTTTGCCCATTGAATGGAAGAATCCTGATGTTTCACATTTTCACATTTTGGACAAGCCATTTATGGTGAAATAACTTCTATTTTATCTTCCTGTGGTGATTATGACAGTTTTGGAGGACATTTTTGCTGACACCTTTTAAGCTCATCACAGTATTTCTTCATGAAGCAAGTCATGCAATTGCGTGTAAGCTTACATGTGGTGAGGTACAAATCTTTCTTACACTCAGCAATCAGCATTGCATAAGGGCCTTGTTTAAATTCACTTTGGAGGTTCAATAGACTTCTCATGTATGTCTTGCCCAACTCTTAAAACATTTGATCTATTACGTGTAGGTTGAGGGAATTCAAGTTCATGCTAACGAAGGTGGCATGACTCAAACACGTGGTGGTGTATATTGGTTGATCCTACCGGCTGGATGTAATACTTCTTTTTCCATTATATTATTTGTGTTTTGTCTCGTCTTAGTCCCTTTTTATGTTGCTTCACCCAATTTGTCATTTAGAAGCGCATACCTATTAATCATTTTTGTTATTGCATACTATTACAGACCTTGGTTCGTCGTTTTGGGGTATGGCTCTCGTACTTGCATCGACAAACCTTCTCACCTCAAGAATTGCTGCTGGCTGTCTTATCCTTTCCCTTCTTATTGTTCTCTTCATCGCAAAAAATGTAAGGTTTCATATGATCCAATCACAAATTTCCATTTGGGGAATATCTAGAGTATATTATGATATTTTATGATTAATCATTTGTATGCTACTGACTCCTTCATTTGTCAAACAGTGGACTCTACGAGGACTTTGTATCGGTAAGTGAATCAATCATTCTTGTACTTGCGATGTGCTAACTTCTACAAAATTAACATCTTAATGTCTTGTATAATGTGGTTTGTGTACCAGGATTTATCGTTTTTCTTGCTATTGTCTGGGTTCTTCAAGAAACAACCAAAGTTCGTATCCTTCACTACATTATTCTCTTCATTGGTATAGGCTTACCCATTATATGTGTTTTCAACTGGCTTTCAATAGATTTTTCTTGTGTTGCTTACACATTCTTCTTTGATGGCAGGTGTTATGAACAGTCTGTTTTCCATCTATGGTAGAAACCAACTACTGTTATTAGTGAATTAAACTCCTCGCTTAGTAGAACATTATTTGACTGTGTTGTATGATGCAGATATATATGATGATTTGATATCTCGAAGGGTTCACTCAAGTGATGCTGAGAAGTTTGCAGAACTTTGCCCCTGTTGTACGGGAACTGGTTGGGGAGTTATCTGGTAAGTATACTTGGAGAAAGTCAAACGATCGACTTTCAGTTTTTCTATTAGCATAATGACCTATATGTTTGGGTCCAAATTTTTATGACCAAGTTATGAAATGAATTTGACAGAGAAAAAGTATTTCAAGAAATCTCGATAAATTTCAAACAAATCCTCAGACCAGATTTTCCAAGCATACAAATGATGTATCAAATTGGGTGCTAAAATGAGTATATCTAGATGTGCTTTACTATGTTCGTGTGTTTAACTTCCTCGTAGACAGCTCAATGTTTTTCTCCTGTTCAAGATTTGAGCTTTAACTGTACTTACTAATAAAACTTTCTTGCAGGGGAATGATATCCTTATTATTTCTCTCTGCATCGATATATCTAGGACTCGTCATCTTGTCCTGAGGTACGTTAATCACCTCTAGTCTTTCCACCAAACAGGCGAACTCATATGATGAGCATAATTACGCCGTTGCATGTCTACTAAGTACTACAGCTATTTCACATTGTTGGTAGTCTAAGTTGACCTTAGGTAGTTTTTCCCGGTAACAACTGAGAAATATAGGATGCGTTCCATATGTCACTTGAAGCAAGTACAAATCACAGTATTACCATCCCCAAAATTGGAAATGGAAATATTAGTGTTGATAGGCTGGACATGGAAATGTAAGCAAGCATGACATGTGGACAAATTAACTGAGATTTCAAGTTATATTCTCAGTCCCAAGCATCTGAAGTCTCAAGTCTTGTTTCTTGTTGAAAGTTTATTTTGCCACTTTGTTGTCCAGAATTCCTTATTTGACATTTTCACTGCTTATTGCTCAGGGTTGACATTACATTATGGACTTGGCCTTATTAAAGAGTTGAGACAGCAACATTTCAATTTTTTGGCTCCAGGATTCAGAACATTACCAAATGGGGCACATTCTTTGGATCCACGAGCTTCGGATTCTAACAATATCAGAATTCTTGTAGTTCCAATTTAGCGAATAGATGCCTTCTAGAATCATTTTCAGATTGTATTATTCAAAACAGTGAAGCATTCAAATCAAATCTTACATATGATTCAAATTCAATGCTAAAAGTGGATTGATTAATACAGTAAATGTAATTGGTGTGTACAATTTCAACTATCGTCACAAAAGGAAAACACGATCTAAGGCTCTATTTAATCTAATCTGGGAGTAGCAACAATGCTAACCAAATACCGCCCAAGCTGCTAAAGACTATATATGGCGATCAGCAGTTAGCTTCACAGTCAGATTTTCTTAACTGGTTGATCCAAATTAGAGTCATAAATCCTGCCATTTTGGATGAGTAGAGAGAAACCTAGAATCATATATCCAAGTCATCATCAGGGTCCTCATCTGAATCGGGCATCTCGTCGTCTGAATCACGAAAATAGATTATCTCCCCCTTGCCAGAATCCTCTTTCACAACACAAGTTTGTTCAGTGTCACCCTTGCTCCCGTTGAGAGATTTCCGACCATCATATATTTCAATGTTTCCGCCATTGCCTGTGAAATGAAAGTTTAAGGCGACTGTGTAAAGACAAAATCGAAGCCTTCACAGGCTTAACAGATTCAGAGAACCTACCATAGTATAGTCTTATAAGGGAATGGAAAGAAAACGAATCATTTACAAATTCAAGATGAATCAGTACCTTGATGCTCGAATGGAAGGACCACTTTTGCTCGGTCATTTCGCTCCTTTTCAGACAACTGTAAATTGAACTGGACCTGGAAAGGAAGAACCTTTTTTCTTATGAACATCCACAAAATCATTTCTATTCTGCATATATTCTGTATATGTATATTATTACTAGCTCATTAGAAAGAGTAACTTCATGTAAACCATGGCCAGGGTTTAGGGAATGTATAATGATTCTAAGTGCAATAAATAATCAACCCACCTTAGGCACAAGGCTTTGAGCAGTTAGTTCGTTTGCAGTTGAAAAGGGCCTAAAATTTGCACTTGAATTCTCAACATAGAGCTCTTCAACCTAACAGAAAAAACTTAATAATCTAAGTTACTGTAGAGAGTGGAGGTGCTCAAATATCTGAAAGAAAAACCATATAGGCTTATGACACATGTATAAGAATACATAGATAGGCTGATATATGAAGAGGAAGGGATAGTACCATCACTCTGACACGCCCATTTCGACGTTTAACGTGTACACTGAATTTTCCTTTTCTCAAGTTATGTTCCATCAAGGAGAGGCTTGCAGAGTTTCCCCTCAGTCCATCCACTGGTGGAACAATTTGTTCTATAGTAGCCTTCATAGATGACATGTACTCAAGTGCAGCAGTAGCCCGGGTCTCATGCAGGTCTGAATGTAATAGCCAGAACAAGCTAGAAACTTGGCCTTGTAATAAACATAAATAAAACAAATAAAGAACTTAGAAGGTATTCATGTTGGATTTATGACCAAGCAATGGGAAATTAAGAGAGGCCGATAAACAACAGGATTCAACTGAGAAGCAAAAGCTTATTTCAAAAGATCAATTCCAACACATTTCTCCTTTTTCAGTACTCTCACTAAATCTGTTAGTGAAAAAAAAAACTACAACAGCATATCATCATTCCAACATGAATTACATAAAGGATCACCTATGAGAGATTTTATGAGCCAATGCAACCAAATGATGCTGTTAAAATTGTGGAGGATGAGTTCACACACTCGAAATTGAGGTAAGGCCAGCTTTCACTTGCATAAACCCACGTTTTATGCCTATAAATATGCTCTAACTTAAAAGTTTAACTCGACATGCTATACGTGCAAATGATTCAGGTAGGAAACACAAATACCAGTACAGAGTCAAATTGGTTCTTCCAATTTGTTTAAAAGAGCAAATTACATACCATGACTCCGAAGTTCGCTTAAGACTGATGCAACTGACGAAACTGACGCATGTCGTAGCATCTCACTGACCTGAAAACAGAATCACAAGTAAGTGTAAAAATTCAAGCACAGGTTTAGTGGGCAAATATCATGTTGATTAGCTGACATTTTTTTAATTACTTGAGTGAAAACCTTCCCACCAACTTTTCTCTTCACCTCATCTTAACGATGAATGTAATCGAGCATTATAGAATAATCACTGGCTTGAATAAGAGATCATGTGAAAGTGTGAATGAAAAAGAATTCGATTTGAAAACATTACTGTTGACATAATGGCTACAATACATTACAGAGCTAAATCATGGCATTTTTCTGTCCTTGATAATATATGCATGCAATTTCAGCATTAGAAAGGTGTTCCATATTTATAATTCTCTCCTAACTTTTGATTAATAACGATAACTGGACGAAGAAGCAAATTACCGAGTCTATGGCAACCACAAACCTTCCTTTTCCATCTCCCGATAATTCTGCCACACCAAAGCCAACACATTGTGCTATATCAACCAACTACTTATGTTACATCTAGGAAAACAGCAAATTGATGGTTGTATTGTAGGACTACCTTTCCCAAGTTGAAGAATCGATGACAATAACTCATCCAAGTCCTTAACATTTTTACACAATTTAACTGTCACTGAAGATCCAAGAGAGGCGTTGGCAATGCTCCCATCACTCACAAGCTTGCTTTTCCAACCCAATGGGTCCGTATAACCATCCAAAACCTTAAACCTAGTTCAGTTACAACAAGCACAACACAATCACTACCAATAATTCGAATACCCGAAATAGATTCATAGGAATGGAAAATTATTTCAAAAATCAAACCAGGTACTTGTAGAGCTGTTGCATCCTTTGCTCTTCAACAATTGTTCATAATACAAAGGACTCCGCGACAATGCAACCAACACAATACCACTGCCGAAACAGGAAACGAGTAATTGCACAATCTCAGCATGAGGAAACAATTTCACATGAAATATGTATATAAACACACAAATAGATAAAGATATGTAGAATTAATAATGGATTAGAGAGTTTATTTGAAGCTTGGAGAGTGACCTTGATTGGGATTTTTGGGTGTGAATGAAGGAGGAAAGCTGAGAGAGGATGTGGTCGAAGACAAAGGAACCTAATGAGCAGGAGATTGTGTCGTTGATGGTGAGAGCGGGGGCGTGCTCCCCTGCTAAGCCGCCGTCTCGGAGCGTCCTGCAAATCCATTCCTCCATGTTCCGTCGCCGCAGATAAGGGACTGCTTTGGAAACTTAAACCCTGGTTTGAGGGTTTAACGAATCTACTGATTAAAAGAAAAAGAAATTATCTTACACAATCAAATTAGAAACTCTTTTAATGAAATCATCTGAAACTGGTAATGGTTTCTCCTGCCTCCAACCGATCGATTAGTCGGTTCGATTTTAAAAAACTGAAATTTTACAAATCACAACAGCCACGGTTATTGTTTACATATTGAAAAATCAAAACTGAAAACGCAATAGCCAATAAGTCAATCCCACTAGCATCCCTTAATCCTTATTCTAAAATCTAAAGAAATCAGCCAACTAGCCATGCATTAATTCATCCATCTCAAAAGAAAAAAAAGAACCTAGGACGTTGATTGCTAGTATTTGCTGCTGTGCAATGGGGGGGATGACTGTAGTCTACTGTGGGAGCCGAGCTCAAATTTTCTTTTTCAGGACACAAATTTGCATTTCAAGTCAAAATCCTGATTTAAGTCCCAGACTTTTAAATTTTAGATTGAATCAGTGTCGGAAATTTTATATTGAAAATGAGCATATATTATTTTATATTGGGCTCTTGGGTAGATATTTTTGTACACCTATTGTAAGCCCAAACAAATAGGCCTAAAATTTCCATAATTGGGGTTGGGGATCGGTCACAGAATGTTTTCCAATTTCCTAATTTTTAAATGAGCATATTATTATAAATATATTTAAAATTAAAAAAAATCTAGAAATTAGAGAATTGAGGATGAGAGGATTAGGGGATGACAAAATTCTCACTAATCCTATAATATAATAAATAAATTCTAAATATTCCAAACTTCGTGAAAATTGAGTACGTCCACAATCCACATGTTATAATTTGTTGAGACCTCGAGTTTCGAAAACCCTTCGTCTTTATTTTCAGGTGCTGATAGATTTCATCAGTTGATTATCTATTATCTAAATGACAAAAAATAAAAAAATACTAAAGAATAAACAAATTGTTTCCAAGGCTTGGAAAGACACACACACACACACGAAGCAATCGCCAAAATTAAAATGTCAAATATGAATATATGATATATGTCCGAAATATACGAATAATCGAATATCTTAGGCTTCCATTCATTATGCATACGATCACAGCATAAAGGATTAAGATATTCCTCCTTTTAATCGTCACATATCACATTCAATTCCATCCTTTTCCCTTCTATTATTTTATACTCATTCTTATCGGTTAGAACAACTACTGGTGCAGCTTACTGTTTGTTTTTTTTTTTTTTTTTGGATAAACAAATGCGGAAATTTTTAAATGGCCGCATCACGGAGGACTCGAACTCAAGATCTTTGGCCTCGGGCATTAACCTCCTACCACTAGGCCAATACACACACACGCAGCTTACTGTTTTACTATTAGGTTGCGTTATTTTTTATGGATAAATTATCATGGGAAAATGAGGGAAAATAGAACATTTGCGCTTAAAATTTTTCCTTCTTTTTCATCCCCTTATCTAAAAAAATGAGTTTTACTCTTTCTTCCTCCTCCTTTTCACTCAAATAGAAGGATAATCATTATCCCACTTGCAAGGAGTGAAAATATTATCCTTCCATTGGAGTGAAAAGGAGGAGGAAGAAAGAGCAAAATTCTTTTTCTTAGACAAGGGAATGGAAAAGAAGGAAAAATTTAAAGGCAAAATATTTTCTTATCCCTCTTTTTCACATGATAAGTTTCCATCAAAGAGAACGCAACCTTAAAAGTTTAATTACGTAAGTAGCTTGGACTAGTTCTCTTTTGTTATATTATTAAGTAGATAAAAATAGGTCGACGATCTTAATTCAATTGTCATGACATTTACAAAATATATTTCTCTATATACTAGTCTATGGACTTATATATTGACTTAAAAAAAAGACCCTCCATGCAATCCTAAAAGTCAAGTCTAGGCAACAATTTTCCACCTTCAATTCAAGCATAATGCATGTTTTGAGTTCATTTAAACCAAGACATTATTAGATTGACAACGTGGTATAGGAACTGTGTTGATGGGATTATAAGATAAAACTGTAGATTAAGGATTAATTCTTAGAAATAACACAATGTTAAATGTTTGTCTGGTTTATAGACTCATATATAGTTTTCATACAACTCAAGTTATAATAAATTATAATGCTGCAATAATAAGAATACCACATTTTGCATGCATTTACACCACATGCAAATATATGCAATTATATAAAATATAGATATAAATAGGGAGAGACATTTACGTTAGGCCGGCCGAATTAATATATAGATTATGAGACCGGCAATAATTTTGTCTTTGAGCTCGCTCCGGGTTCGCCTTCAGCTCCCCCTCGCTCGACTCATCGCTTAGAATAGGAGTGACAAACAATTGGTCTAATCGTTAGACCGGCCTAACGCAAATATTTGTGTATAGATATGAGTCATATGACAATATATACTATACTGATACTGTTACTATAAACATATCCAGTTTTGTTATTATATAGTGTTTTCATTATAACCAATCCCTATAGATAGACATGGCAATTATATTATTTATATATTTTTGAAATTAATCAACTTGACTCGATTGCATTAGTAGGCAAAATTTATAGTAATTAATTGAAAATAGTTATTTCCAATATCAATATAATTAACAATATACAGTATTTACTTTTTAAACATATTTCTAGCAACCGAACAGTAGAACAGAGGAAAAATGAAAGTTACTATTTTGATCAGTGTTGTGAAAACCGGACCGGACCGGCCGGTTCGACCGGTTTAACCGCGAATCGGTCACGGGGGCGGTCCGATTTTCATATTTTTGCAGAGTTCTAAAAAACCGATGCGAACCGCTTAAAACCGGTAAA